>CAKAKR010060508.1:0-69030 GCA_916700685.1 Adelosebastes latens | reverse complement strand
AAAGCCTTAAATTGGGCTTAAATGTAATGTTACGTACTGGCATTTTGAAAGCATAATTTCATCACCGTCTGGCCATTACAGGTGTAGTGATCTTGCTCTGGACCGGCTGACTGACTGAACATCATCCTTACCCTGCCGCTCGCAGTAAAATGACATACAGGTTTCATTTTCTCCGGCTTCGAACCTTTCATGAGAAACCTTACTATGACGTATGTCACTAATACTGTAGTGCCAAATATCATATGAAAGCCTTGCAGCTCCTCTAAACTGCAGAATAGCTTCAATAAAGAAGCCAACCCAATACAAACCAATCCAATTCCTATTAGTAATATTATTTAAAATACACTGAGCCCTGTAGCGACCATTCTGAATGTCACAAAACACATTGTTGACTAGATTGATTTCAATGGGGAACTATTGAAAAGATTATGATGGTGACTCACATCCATTACTTATCTTCTTTTCCTTTTTTTTATAACACTTTAAAGTCTTCAGCTCACTGTTTTCTCTGTCTCTGCCGCTTCCTTTTCTCCCTGCCTGCCTTCCTCTTCCTCTCCTCATCTCACCAACTGGTCTTGTTGTATCCTGAGCACAGCATCCCAGTGGGCCAATACATGGCTGGCCTACGGGTGTTGTGAGGCCCCGCTGTGCATCTACACAGCCCTCTTTCTTCTCGTGTCTATCTCAGATCATCTCTCTCTCTCCTTCTCTTTATTTAAGCCCACAGTTGGTTTCAGTGGCACGACTGACAGCACCCTAGGACAAGTGCTCTGCTTCCTTTTCAAGTGCTCCTCAAAAACAGAGGGTTACGCAATACATGCACACACACACACAGAGAGACAGACAGAGGACCAATACACACACACACACACTTTAATACTTAATGCCAAATCATCCAATTAGCTGAGAAGTGGGAGAGGAGAGGAGAGAAAAACATATGAACAAGGTCTGCCAAATTTATGTGATTTTCCCTTATGAAACTATATTTGAGACTCATTACATTTGAATAATTTTAGACACAGGAAGAGAATAAACTGTTCAATATTTCTTATAAAAGGCCAAAAGAGATGCATCATTTTGTGTAGCAGAATTTACATTTCCTTATTCAGTACCTTAAATTCATTCTGTTAGGAAACACTGCCATAGATCCCCATTGTTGTCCAAAAACTATTAAAACTGGGTGACAAGTTCCTTATCATGATGAACATAGTTTGTTTTGACTCAGTCCCACCATCACCGTCCTGCTGCCGTAGATAGTATACTCACTAGAGCATCAAATGTGTATTAATCCACAGCTGAAAATAGTGCCAAACAAATTCACTATTTACTCCTGTTTGAATAACATTTGCTTAAAACCACACTGCCCAGCTGTTTTAGGAAATATTTTGTACCTGAATTGGCTCTTAAGTTCTAATTTAATTAATTGATAATAATAAAAATGCGTGAGCTTACAGGCTAAATAAGTAAATTGCTATCAGTTGGCAACTCCGGGGTCTGAAAAGTGAAGCCAATGCTGAAGCGTCTTAAACTTGCATTCTTTCTAATAGCCAGCAGGGGGCGACTCCTCTGGTTGCAAAAAGAAGTCTGATTGTATCGAAGTCTATGAGAAAATGACCCTACTTCTCACTTGATTTAATTAACATTGTAAACATGAGTTTATGGTCTCAATCGCTAGTTTCAAGTCTTCTTCAATACAGAATGATGTTCATTTAGTAAATTATGGTCCCATGTAGAGTAAAAAAGACAATAAAGCAGGGTATGCTTTAGGGCATGGCTACCTTGGGATTGACAGGTCGCTACCGCTGCGTTGTCCGGTCTAGGAGTTTTCCGTGTTTTTGTCTTAGAACTTTAACCCTTTCACAGTTTCAGTTCATGAAAGTTATTTATAACCTTTTTTATAACCACCTAAAAATGTCTTATTCAGCGTTCGGTTGTACTTAGCTCCACCCTCTCGTGTCACTTCTGGTTGCAAAAAATTAAGATGGTGATGGCCAAAACCTAAGATGGCGATGGTTCAAAATGCGGAGCTCGAGACTTCAAAACGGCAGTCCACCAACCAACGGGGGACATCACAGTGACTACGTCCACTTCTTATTTACAGTCTATGATTACAATTTGCGGTTTAGTTTCACCGACTGTCCATCTTTCAAATTTCATCAGTGATTCTTCTAGTGAGGAACTGGATCCCACGGAGAATGAATTAGAATGAGATACGATCACCACACAAACAAAATGCCCTAATGTGTCTTGGGAAGTATGGGGAAACTGACCTATCCTTAAAAAACGCCTTTACAGAGATTCACAGAATAATAAACTACTGTTGTCCAGGGTTTACCAAAATGTCCTGTGAGTATAAAGAACTGGTGGGACGCTTTACGTAAAAGGAAAACCAGCCGTGATCATATCGGAACTGACACTAGAGCCAACGATCACAGGACACGAAAAGGCTCATTGTCCGCCCACATAGCGATCACATTTATGACGGCATACGGCTAATTAGTGAAATTAAAAAGAATCATTTTAATTTCCCCCGGGAGTGTTTAGCTGCAGATTGTGTGTATTTGTAATAATGGATAAGGACAAGGCCAACGCAGCAGAAGAATCCCCGGAAAGTGTCCCTTTCTCTCTGCACCGAGTCAGGAAATGCACTGAGACAAGGCCCTATTGTCACGAAAAGCTTGTCAGTGTGTGTTGAGTCAATGCACTTTTGAAGTAATAGTACTGAACTGAATTGGCCTTGCACTGATTTTATAGGTAAATATTAGGTGTGTTGTGAAATGTTACAGCCTATATTTTAGGTCATGGAATGGATACATTAGATGCATAGAGAAATGGATGGATGGATGGATAAAAAAATGGATATATGGACAATAATATGCAGCTTGGTCAGTTAAAAACCTGAGTTATGTTAGGAATTCCTATGTGTTTGTCAACTATCACCCATGTGACAAGGGATCGAGGTTGTCAGACAGAGTCGGTCAAGGCCGTACTGTCCGTCGGTCATGGACAGGAAGCAAATGTAAACAGACGGAGAGGTCACATGGCGCCAATTCTGTCATGAGCCAGGAAGTTCTCGGCCACTCTTTGTGTAGTTAGGCGTGTTTGATCTTGTTCTCAGAGGTGGTGTGTCACCGGCTAACCAATAAAATGGCAGGAAAGGGTGCAAGCCTTAAAAACAAAAGATGAGCAGGGGGGGAAGAGAGAGACGGATTTACAAGCAGAGGTAGGATGAAAACAAAATGGAGGTGGGTTAAAGAGAGGAAGAGGAGGGCTGGAAGATAGGTAGATAACACCTACTGTACCTGAGAATAATAAACCGACAGCAGATGTAGGTGGGACTGATGTGGGATCTTTATTAGGATCCCCGTTAGCTACAGCACTGCAGCAGCTTCTTCCTGCGGTCCACAAAACAGACTTTAGTGACAATGCAACCTGCAATTACAACCTGCATCGTAACCAGAACATTACAGAAGAAACAGGACAAGACTAAAGCACACACACACATACAACACATTGCAAATTGTAATACGGTATGTATCACTCCAGTATTCAATACAATAATCTAAATATATGAAAGGAGACCGGTGTTTGTACCCCGTGTGAAACCAGAAGTCAACGTTGATTTATTTGTCACATATAACTTACATTACGCCACTTCCACGATCTTTTCTTAAACCTAACTAAGTAGTTTTGTTTCCTAGACTTAAGGAAGTTGTTTCCTGTGAAGACAGAAGTTTATTTTGAAAAGATTGTATATGTAACGAGCGGGAAATTGACACGTGCTGCTGGACATTTGTAGGAAAACTTAAACATCATATGAACCGTCGTATGATAATACATTGACTATTTCTACATCTTTCACTTGCTCTGTCAGTTATAACTTTCATGGCAGATCTAAATGTATCTCCCTATGTGTTTCTTTCGCTCTGTTCCTCTCTGTTCACACATATCGTATATAGGTATACGGCTCCTCATCCCTTTTCTGTCATTTTTCCATTCTCCAAACACTCTCCTACTATTTAAGGTGGGAGGACTGAGAAGAGGCTCAGGCTATAAACTGAAGCGTGAGTGAGGGAGAAAGTTTTCAGGCAGGAATTGAAAACTAAAACATTGGCTGGCAGGCAAGGTTTTGTTTATTCTTGTATATGCATATTTTTGTGTATGTGCATGAGTGTGCAGACAAATGCTTACCTGGACAATGGCCTGAGAAATCAGAGGCCAAACTGGGCCATCTGGACCTACAGCCCGGAACTGACCAGTCAGCATTAAGTAGGCAACTCTCTCTCTCTCTCTCTCTCGGTCTCTCTCTCTCCTTCTCTCCCCCTTATGCACACACATATCCACCCACGCACTGACAGACAGGCCTCGGCTCTGTGCGGTCTCAGCGGAACTCTGATGGCCTTTGTGAGGCAGTCATGCTAGAGGCGACAGGCCGCGCACACTGCTCCACCATGACATGTTGGCTTCGTTATTCCTCCATTCAGGGGAGGATTTGGTGTCATCCTTCCCCCTCTGCGTGGAAAAATGAAATCAAGCTTTGTGAAGCCTCTCCCAGTTAGACATTAATGCCACGAGGTATATATTTAAAGAATCTATTGTAGAGAATTTGAATTCATATATTCATAGCAGAAGAGCTCAGATTGGGAAAGTGTGAGGACAAATGTTTTTCCTGGTCAAGAAATGTCAAGAAACATCAAGAAATGCTGACAAATCTGAAACGTGTGGAATTCATATTACAACAAATTACTAAACATTCAGACAGGTAGGCTACGGACTGATTTCCACTGACTTTGTGATGATGTATCATGTTTCAGATTTCTGTCCTCAGAATCAGCAGCTGAGCTGTCAGTACTTTCTCTGTACAGAGTGTTTGTTTTTATCTCCTTACCTCCACAAGTCGATGTTTAGTTGCTGCTCTGTGCGCACAAGAGGACACCTGTGGCGCACTTGGGCACGGGTCGGGATCAGAACTTACGGTCCTGAGAGGAAGAAACTGCAGAATAATTAATCAAAACGTCTGTTACTAGTTGC
Organism: Adelosebastes latens; assembly: GCA_916700685.1. Lineage (NCBI taxonomy): Eukaryota > Metazoa > Chordata > Actinopteri > Perciformes > Sebastidae > Adelosebastes > Adelosebastes latens. The sequence goes on along the minus strand of CAKAKR010060508.1, from coordinate 63,999 downwards.
AAAAAATCAAACCAGCGGATCTGTCGTGCGTAATTTTGGCTTTACAATCTCTCCAGTTAGAGACTGCATATTGAACAGACACATGCTGCCTTCAGATGGCTATGAAGAGAATCACAGTGTAAAGGAAAGGCCTTCAGTAAAGTACTGCTAACTGTCTGTCATGACAGACAAAGCTTTATTCTAAATACGACTGATTGAAAAATCAGCATTATCATGTTATAGCCTATAGAATAAAGTTATTGTTGCTCTCACGCAAACAATTAAAGGTCCAGTGTGTAGGATTTGGCGGCATCTAGAGGTGTGGTTGCAGATTGCAACCAACTCAGTTCCCCTCCGCTCACTCCTCCCTTTCCAAGACTGCGGTAACGTGAGCCGCAGAGTGCAAAACCACGGTAAAGCCGTTCGCCTCGCTAAGGGGCCATCCTTACCATAATAACACTACTTTAGGAGCAACGGAAGTCAGACGGCGGCTGGCGGTACCACGGTTTGCACGTTACTGCAGTTTCACAAGCGTGTCAGAGAACTACGGTGGCCTTCAAGTAACGTAAAAATGCAAAAGGCTCTCCCTAGACCCAGTGTTTGGTTTGTCCATTCTGGGCTACTGTAGAAACATGGCGGAGCAACATGGCGGACCAAGTGAAGAGGACCCGCTCCCTATGCAGATAAGAAGGGCTCATTCTACGCTAACGAAAACATTCTTAGTTTCAGGTGATACACTAATGAAAACATAGTGATTATTACACTCCATTTCTGGTAATAGATCCCCCAAAATGTAACACACTATTCCTTTAAGTAAATTATACATATTACCAAACTGATTAATGTTTGCAAATTCATGTTTCAGTTCATGCAGCTAAAACAGCTGTCGTCTCAGGAATAAAAAAAAAAAAAAACATTTTACTGAAAAAAGGGAACTTTGCTGATTATTCTCCTGATGTACATTTAGCAGGATGCTAAATTTAACTGGCTTGTAACTTGCATCTATTCACCTTTGGAGATTAAGTGACTCCCAGTGAAAAGACCCCTGATCCAAAAGTAGCCTACTCACCTGAAAGGTCAATTGTCTGCTTCCATTCAGACTCTTTAATTAAGGCTCAATAAATCCAGGCCAAGCAGTCACCCAGGGCCACGGTCTCAGCACTGAATAGATCCAACTAGATCTGAAATACAAAGATAAGAGATGCTGAATATAGAGAGAGTGAAAGGGAGTTTGAATAATATTCTTTTATATTTGGCAGACAGTCATTTGAACTAACAAAGACAGCACCCATGAACGCCAGAGGCTATTTTATCAGGCTTCAAAAGGCATTAGGAGGTTGTTTGGTCCACCTCCTCCACCCTCTACCTCTACCTCTACATGCACATCTATATATAAAAGCACCAAAATATTATTATAACACGTACAGTAGAGTGGGTCACTCACAACATGTATCAACATACAGTATAATAGTATAACAAGTCATGGGATTATGTGAAAGACATCCATCATCGAGTTATCGAGGTTAGTCCCACACTGAGCACACAAACCCGCTTCCACTCCAGATGAGTGATTACCTGCATGACACCCTATATAGAAGTGTCAACATGTTCAGTATTTTCTTCCCCGGTGCTAGATGAGAGCTGTTGGGTAACCAAGAGAGGCAGCGTCAGGAACGTTGGCCTACAACGCTGGTGACCCCTCTCACTCTGCTATTTACCTTGTGCCACTGTACTTCAGCTGGAGAGCATCTTACATAAACAAACTTTAGGCGAACAGGTTGCTGTTGGTATGACAACCTGAACAATTCTGACGACGAATTTTGTTTCTTCAAAATTGTTCATGTTACTGTACATTGGTCCCTATAGAGAAATCAGCAGGACAGAAGAGCTGGTTGGCAATCAACAGAGTGTGGGACCAAGTCATTGTTTTACAAGTCACAAGTTATTCTCAAGTCTTTGCACTCCTTAAGTCCCAAGTCAAGTCTCGAGTCAAGTCCTAAGTCAAGACTGGCAAGTTGTGAGTCAAGTCCCGAGACAAGTCTGAAGTCAAGTCCTGAGTCAGGTCCTAAGTCAAGACAGGCAAGTCCCAAGTCAAGTCCTAATTCAAGACAGGCAAATCCCGAGTCAAGTCCTAAATCAAGACAGGCAAGTCCAGAGTCAAGTCCTAAGTCAAGACAGGCAAGTCATGAGTCAAGTCCCAAGTTAAGTCCCGAGTCAAATCCTAATTCAAAACAGTCAAGTCCCGAGTCAAGTCCTAAATCAAGACAGTCAAGTCCCTAGTCAAGTCCTAATTCAAGACAGGCAAGTCCCGAGTCAAGTCCTAAATCAAGAAAGGCAAATCCAGAGTCAAGTCCTTAATCAAGACAGGCAAGTCCTGAGTCAAGTTCCAAGTCAAGTCCCGAGTCAAATCCTAAATCAAGACAGGCAAGTCCCAAATCAAGTCCCAAGTCCTAAACTTTGAGTTTCGAGTCCTAAACAAGTCATAATGCGCTCTTCATATCTTTTACTCTATTTATCTGCTTTTATTGTCTTGTGAAGCACTTTGTAACATCTGTTTTGAGAAGTGCTATATAAATACATTTATTATTATTATTATTATTCACCAAATATAAGGCCATTTGCATCTCAGTCTGTAATTTTCGACCCGCACCATTTGCATACTGCAATTCGTTTATGTTGACCACCGCATAGTTATTGTACGCAAACAAATTTATCTTTGGTATAATATTTTTCCTAACTGGCGCTCAGTAACGTAACGTTAGTTCTTCATGGTTCTGTCCTGCGACTTGACTGGATGATGTCGGATTGGCTCAAACAAATTGGATCTGAGGGATTAAGTGTTGACTTGCTGGTAATGAATAGCATTAATGTTGATTCAGGAAATGAAGGTAAATGAATTGACCCTAAATGACATACTTTAGAATCTTTTGGCTTGGGGGAAGGTATCAAGTATTTTCAAATCAAAAGGCTCATGTCCAAGTGAAGTCATGAATCATTGGTGTTAAAGTCCAAGTCGAGTTGCAAGTCTTTTTTGATTTTGAGTCTTACTCAAGTCCAAGTCATGTGATTCGAGTCCACACATCTGGCAATCACTGTCTTCAGCAGCGTCTTCAGATTTGAAGGGTGCCCTTCCAACCCTTTACATTTTTACATTTTGCATCTATGGCATTATTTTTGTGCTTGTCATATTTCACACAAAAAAAGAAAACAAAGTGCTCTCTTTTTGTAACCCTATTACAACTGTTTCATACGACAGACATGTAATTTTTCTGCAACAACCTGCATGTTAAGTATATATAAGTATACAGTATAGTGTATGTTGTAAGTTAAGTATATTCAAACCCATTACAACAACAGTCTTTTTATGATTAGTCAGTGAAGGATTTTCAAAATAGTCCTAGTATCACATAAACTCTTTATTGTCCCTTCTTTTCTGGACTCTTCTAGTATTTCAGCCTGAGCTTTGTATCAGTAAACGCCCCTGTGTAAACATCTAATATTTCCATGCTGACCTAGTTCCTCTACAATGTTTGCTCTTCGGTGGTTGACCCGAGCTTTTGTGTCCTCTTGTGTCTACATTAGTTACACGATGCTATGCAAACTTCTCTTATGGAAACAGCCTCAGTTTGGTGACGTCCCAGAAATTACCAAACAGTGCTGCAGACGCACAGCCTGTGCTTAGTGCAAAGGACTATAAGAAGGTCATCCCTCTTCAGTGGTTCATTAGTTTTTCAGGTGGATATGATAGCGAGAGCACAAACATATTAGCCCTCTGAGACAGTTTTCTATTTAACCACCTGGACACCTCGACCCCGGCTACATCACAGCTCAGTTTAATCTCCTCAGAGCTTCCTGTACCTGTTCCTGTATTATGATATTGTGAGAATGAGATACTAACTAGCTCTTCCTCAATGGGTGTGGAGAATTCCCAACGGCAGAATACTAGAAAGATAATGAGCGGGGAACCACTTCAAGAAAGAGGAACTATTTATTCAAGCATGAATCATTGCTGCCTTGGGAGTTGAATTGTAATGCCTAAAAGTGTGGCCATATTTAGACAATAGAAAGCACATTTTTTATCTTCACAACAGTCTACAGTATATCAGTTATTTTGTTCTGCTGCTTTAGATTTTTCCAAAAGCCAAATTATGCCATAATTCTTCAATGAAATTGTCCCAGCTTCCTCCTATTTCACTCTTCATCTTTTATGTAATAAAACAAAATTGTCTTATTTCAATGTCACTTTGCTCTCCGGAGTGCAAGGATGGATTGGCAACATTTTAAATGCAATACCAGACGTACAACCAGACCCAGAACTTTGCATATTGTTGTCCTAATTACATGACATGGGGCTTCCTGAAACGTATTTGCACTGTGCTCCATTTTAAACCAAACAAAATCATCATGACTTTGCTCTTTAATCTGTTGGCCCATAAGGTGTAGTTTCGCTTGGAACATGCCGGACTGAATAGTATCTACCACAACAGGAAGAGGACTGCCTCACTTTAATTCTTTGTAGCGTGGGCAAAGTCTTGCCCTACTTTACAGCTCTGTTCCATTGGCTTTCCAAAAGTCTTTGGCATTCACGCAACATGCCAACCTGCCAGTGTAGTTATTGAATGCCAAAAATAATCCTGGTACAACCTTTGCTAAAAATAACAAAGTAGTCTAATATCCTTAATAAGCACAGTAGTGACCCAATATCATATCTGTGTTTCAATGGAAAGATCCAGTGTCCCATGATGTATTTACACAATATGGGTAAGTACATTGTGGATGTCGGGTGTTGGCCCAGAGGTAAAATTGGACTTTGGCTCTCACATTCTTGGTAAACAAAAATACAGTTCAGATGGTGTGAAGCAAAATGCTGTAATTGATGTATAATCAGAATAAATCATTCTCTCAATTTGTCAAGAAGACTAGATCTAGGCCACCACATGTTGGAAACTACAGTGTGGTGATGTTTTTCAGTATCATATTAGCATAACAGAACTTCTTATCACTGTGGAAATGAAGTCATTGAAGATAATACACATTCATAGCATGTATTTCAAACCATAGCCTATTGGATGGGCAGATACAGGTGAGTTGGTGATAGTTAAATGAGGATGTAATTCAAAAGGTGTCGTACGATAAAACCACCGAGAATTATCACCCAACTCAGCAGTTCCCCTCAGCTCTACAGACCGTTTTAGCGTCTTTCAAGTCAATCCTTTACTGTTTTCATTCTGTCTAACCGCTCTTATCAGCGTTGTTTCCAGTCGCAGGCACTGTACAGTACATTACCTGCCCAAAACCAAACGGCAGACACAGTAGCTACTATCTATAGTGTACATAGTGGAGCATTTAGCAGTTAAAGAGCCGGAAATTTCCCTCAGGAGTTGGTAGAGACCAAAAACAGAGATAAAAGGACAGTCAATACTTGACCTACATTCATGCCTTGCTGAATTAAAAAAAAAAGTGTGTCCACTTCCTTAAAGGAACTGTTTGTAACTTCTTACACGTATAAATCAATCAAGTCAATGAAGTTTTCCGCATTGGCTTCACTTTTCGGACCCGGAAGTTGTGGCTCCAGCTTTATTTGGCACTTCAAACTGGTAAATGTAATGCACCTGCTAGAGATTGACATGCAGCTGCAGACATTTAGCCTTCTGTGGCCAAGTAACACTCTCAGTCCCTCCACACATACACATGGGGGTTCTCAGCTGACTTTGCTTAACCTGCTTGAACTGCAGCATTTTCTCAGGACTCAGCTTCATCTCGGGGGCTTATCTACCTCAAAACCCAGGCCGCCCGCTGTGGAAAATTCCCCTGAACCCAAAGGTGACAGACAGTCTTGAGAGGCTGGTGGTGAGAAAGAGCAAGCCTATACTGTGTGTGACACATGACATTCAAAAAGGGTGAAAAGGAGGAAAAAATGCCACACAAGAGAGAGATGGGAAGACTGGAAACCACTGACTGCTGGTTTGGTCTCTACTGTTCCATATTCTACTTTGTTTCTCAAAAGACTTTTCTTTTCAAAGACCAAGCCCAAAGCCTGTGATTTGAACTCTGATCTCAGATGTCATAATGGACGAGGTTATGTTAGTTCAAGCGATACATGTCAACAAACCTGAGAATCTGGGACACAAGGAAACAATATATCCAGGTCAAGTCAGGATTGGATTTCTCTCAATCTTTCTCTGTCTGTTCCTTTTTCTCTTATCTGTCTATATCTGTATCTCTCTTACAGTATACACATTCACATATCACTCTCCAAATAGGAGAACAAATGTTCTTGTGTGCACATTTATAATTAAAACACCTAAAAAGATAACATTACACAGACTTATTGCACTGGGTTTTGGCCAAAAAAAGAAGACAGAAACCGGCTGTTGGCTATGACTTCTCTCCACATACATATCAATGAGAAGGCCCTCTGCAGGAGGCCCATCACATCCCTGCAGCCAGCATGAAAACACATCTTTTATATATTCTGGCAGGCTAGATATTGCAGTTTCCTCGTGGTTATAAAATGGAAGGACGCTCTATTTTCTTTTCTCCCGGTGCCCGATAAGTGAGGTGAAAGTTAAATGCTTGGTTTGGCCGAAGCCACCGGCGGTGTCCTCAAAGTCACGTATACAGCGGGGCGAGACCTGCTTCAATGAGCCTTTTCCTTCTCAATGAAACTTCCACAAGAGGCGGAGATGAAAGATAAATCAAGAAAAAAGGGCGGAAAGAGAGGAAAATGAAAAACATTGCTGACTTAACTTTGTTCCCATTCTGTTTGTAAGATTTTGACTTGGTGTGTGTGTGTGTGTGTGTGTGTGTGTGTGTGTGTGTGTGTGTGTGTGTGTGTGTGTGTGTGTGTGTGTGTGCTGGTGCAACAAAATACGTCACTTCAGACCTCCTAACCTGACTTTTGGGTGGTATCCATTTCATCACACGCTAGGAAGGCACAGGAGCGTGTGTGTGTGTGTAATCATGAAGCGTGACACAGCACAATACCCATGCATTCCCTAGCCAAAACACAGAGGGTGGGACACACACACTGGCTCTGTGGTAAATGTCACATACACCTCACCACCGGGGGGACGTGATTTTACACACTTACGCATTACGGATAGGGCGAGTCCCTCGTGTATACCCTCTTTTCCTAAACTGGAACGGGGGCTCAGGTGGAGCAGAGTGCATGACGCACACATGCATACGTCACACACACACACACACATCAGTCTCATCTCACACTGCATTAAGTCATGATCAGATGTTTAGCAAGGTGAGGAGGGGGGCAAAGAGGGGAGGGGTAGCATGGTGGAAAATACAAGAAAAACGTGATCAGGAGGAAGATGAAACAAGCTGCTGAGGCGGGTTGTGGTTGGCAGATTTTGATCATGGCTTAAAGGGCAAATATGTAATATATTTACTGTATTAAAGGAACAGTGTGTCTGGCGGTATCTAGCGGTGAGGTTGCAGATCACAACTTCTCACGTGAGCCAGGCGTGTAGGAGAGCTACGGTGGCCGATGTGAAAATGCGAATGGCCCTCTCTAGAGACAGTTCTTGTAAGAGTAGAGTGCTTAAGAGTGTGTGTGTACGTGGGAAGTGAGTGGTGAAGCAAGAGAGAGAGAGCTGCGGCGGCGACGGGAACGAGTAACGTTATCGACTCCAGCCCAAGCAGGAAAAGTTAGCAGTGTTTGGTTTGCCCATTCTGGGCTACTGTAGCGTGGCGGTGCAACATGGTGGACTCAGTGAAGAGGACCCACTCCCTATGTAGATATAAACGGCTCATTCTATGCTAACGAAAACACGATTCTTATTTTCAGGTGATTATACACTAAAGAAAACATACTCATTAAAACACACTGGTCCTCAAAATCATAAAATGACCATGATATTTCATCAGAGATTAAGGAAACATGCTAAATTGAAATATTTAGCATGTACCCGACTTTTCATCTAGCAACTCCATCAGGTCAAAACTTTAGAATTTCTCCTATACGTTGCTTTATGACTTAATACCTGCAAAACTAATGACATTTCCCATCAGCCTCAGCTGTACTTTATGTTTAGTACTAACTGTAAGCATGCTAACTTCAGTGATCCAGGTCACTCAGCTTGCGGACATTCCTATTCCCCTCTCCAATCATGTTGTCCAACCGCAAAACGGGACAGTTTGGCATTTCTTCACCTTTCTTACGTCAGCAGGTCAGACACAAAAACAACTGGATGTAAAACAGTTACTTCTGAGTGCATGAGGTTTGCATGACGTAAAACCTTCCATAACAGAGCAGACTTTGACCAAGTGTACAGCCATAAAGGAATAACACCAGGACACATGTAAAGTACAAAGTGTGCTGATAAAAATGTTAAACTTTTCAAAATGAATGTCAGCAGAGCGGTTTAGTTGTGACCCAGACTCCGACATCTATCTATCTTTTGACACTGTGTCATAGATACTATGAAGATTTATGGCATTCCACAGACAACAATGACGCAACATTTGAAAGTAAACATAAAGAAACACTGGACTACATTTTGGCATTTATTTGAGGTGTTTTAATTTGGGTCAACGGCTGAGTTACAAAACAGCTGAAGAAATACCAGTTTGATTTGACAGTGATTTGTTTATATGGTTTGGTTAGCCTGAGGCAAACACTGTGCCCACTTTCCTTGTGTTTCCTGCTTCACTGGAACCTTTTCACTTTTCTATTATCAGTGTTTGTATGCCTTCTTTTCAGAATTACTTCCTGAACATGACATGCAAAAACACGAACCTGCAGTGCGAACTTTTAGAGGATGTTGTTCCTTCATAAATTGTACTCTTCACTTCTTTTTCTTGAAATGGGCGATAAATGAGTTCCTGCCTTATCTGGTTTCACCTTGTCTGGTCTGTACTTTTCCAAATTTCAAGCCCTAACATGCACTACTCGATGCATTTCAAAACTGCTCAACAGTAGAAAAAGGTGGTTTAAAATATTCAGCAAAGAACTAATGAAAAAAGGTATGAATATTGCAGTGTTTTTGCACTGTGAAATATTTCCTCTTCGTTTGACATTTTCTATTGGATCTCTGCTTGTTGTTTATTCGTCCGTATTGTTGCACTGTGACTTTCTCTGACTTTTGTATTCTAGAAATGTGACTTAATTACAGGCTCCAGCAATCTGAGAGGGTAGGAGGTTGTCTTCGAAAGAGTTGCCGACAGAGGTTGATGAATGTCTGCAAAACTTTCCCCCAATCTTGACTCAATCTTTCCTCCCTCAGTGTTTGATCGCGATTGTTTTCACCTCGGTGAAGAAGTGGTAGGAATCCTTCCCTCCCTCCCTCCCCACGCCAGAGTGCTTCAGCCCTCCAAAAGGCAGGTTCAGATCCCTCAGCAACCAGCAGTTGGTCCACACCAGACCGGCCTGCAGCCGCGTGGCCACCCGGTGAACCTTCCCCACATCCCGGGACCACACGGTGGCCGACAGACCGTAACGCGTGCCGTTGCCCTTGGAAACGGCCTCGTCCTCTGTGTCAAAGGGGCTGACGCAGGTGACGGGGCCGAAGATCTCCTCCTGCATGATGCGGGAGCTGTCAGATATGCCTGAGATGACGGTGGCGTTCATGAAGTAGCCGTTGGCGTTGCGCTTAGGGAGGTCCAGTGGGTCAACCCCCTCGCCACAGTGGACGACGCCGCCCTCAGATTTGGCGAGTGCTACGTAGCTCCTAACCTATAGTGACCATCACAAAGAAGGATTTCAACTTAAAGTTTATGAGTGTTTTAAAACAATGGAAGCATTTAACATTTTATTTCATCACCTTCTCGAGGTGCTCTTTGCTGATGAGCGCTCCGTTGTTGTTGCTGGGGTCAGAGGGCGCGCCGGTCTTCACCTTCTTAGCTGCAGCCACAAACCTCTCCAGGAACTCAGAGTAAATACTCCTCTCTACATAAATCCTGCTGGTGCACAAGCAGATTTCTCCCTGAGAGAAGGAAAGAAGGGCAAAGATAAGAGGATTCTGATTGAAGCACCAGTTGTTCAGGAGATTGTTTTCATGCCTCTGCACTCATGACAAATTTGGACTGTTATCTCCCCCATGTGGAAAAATCATGTCACTGCATCCTCATCCCATACAGATATTCTTCATACAGATAACAGCCTTCATTTCATTGACATTAGTAATAAGAATAAAACTGATCTCTACTCATGTAGCACTTTCAAAGACAAGTTTACAAGTGCTTCAAAGATTAAAAAACAGATGAAGCCAATGGCATGGCCAGATTAACCTGTGAGGGAGTCTCTGGGAAATTATAAGATCATGGACCCCTTTGAACCTCTGTTCCTTCATGCAATACGTTCTGTTTTTCTATGCAAGAATAATACCTGACCCCAAATTTGCTGTGCGTTGACATTAATCTAGAAATATGCAACATTTAAGCGCAAAATTAAGTTTTTAAAAAGTTTGCTTTTGACACATGGATTCTTTAAAGGCCTCGAGATGAGAAAATCAAGTAGGACCCACCTTTATACACTTAAAGGGGACATATCATTCTCATTTTCAGGTTCAAACTTGTATTTTGGGTTTCTACTAGAACATGTTTACATGCTTTAATGTAAAAAAAGCACATTATTTTTCTCATACTGTCTGAAACACTCCGTTTTAGCGCCTGTCTCTTTAAACCCCCCTCCCAAAAAAGCCTAGTCTGCTCTGATTGGTCAGCGCATTGCCATCTTCACAGCGCCACTGCAGCGGAGGACTCTGTGTGTGTCACCTACACAGAGTTAAGCGCCACTTCTACCGGTAACTGTATAGTTGTGACATCACAACCTTACAGAAGTCCTAACGGCTCGTTTAAACGCACAGTTTGTGAATACGGGCTGTGTGCATTTCTCTGTGGATTGAGTTTTGATACTTTCACAGTATTTTTATAGCACCTAGACCTGCTTTATAATCCAAACAGACATGGAAATCTCACTTTCTACAATACTTTTAATGGAAAAGTTTGATACTTTTGGGAAAAATATATTCTTACGGTGAGTTAGATGAGAAGATTGATACTACTTTGATGTCTGTTCGGTAAATATGAAGCTCCAGGCAGCAGCTGTATAGCGTATATTAGCATTAAGACTGGAAATAGGGGGAAACAGCTGGCCTGGCTCTGTCCAAATGTAACAAAACAAATAAATAGTAACCAAAAGTCTCAAATATAGTCTTCAAACACTTTTCTCTTACCTGATTGTTGAAGCTGGAGCGAACCGTGGTCTCAATGCACTTGTCCAGGTCTGCATCAGCAAATATAATGGCAGGGTTTTTACCTCCCAGCTCCAGTGAGAGCTTCTTACAGTAGGGGGCGCTCCGCTCTGTGATGCGCTGGGCAGTTGCAGTGGAACCAGTGAAGGAGACCAATGGGACGTCAGGATGGCCAACAAGGGCATCACCTGCTTTCGGGCCAGTACCAAATACGATGTTGACTACTCCTGGAGGAACACCTGCAGAGAAAGACAGGTTTATGCCTTTCTTATTACTCATTTTGAATAAGTAATAGTGTAGAAATACAAGTTTTGCTATTGCATTGTGGGTGCTGTAGCCCTACCAGCCTCCTGCATCAACTTGCACATCATCCAGGCAGTCACGGAGGTCATCTCGCTGGGTTTTGCCACCACTGTGTTGCCTGTAGCAATTGCAGGTGCAATCTTCCAGGTCAGCAGGTACAGGGGGAGATTCCAGGGGCTGATCAGACCAGCTACACACACAATAACATCATTTAAATACACATTAAAGCCCAAATTGAACAGGTTTTTAATGCAAACACACTGAGCTCTCACCCACTCCCACAGGGCAGCGGACAGTGTAGTTCAGGCAGCCCATGTGGTCCATCTGGCAGCATTCGGTGGTGTGGTGGAGCACCGATGAGGCGAAGAAGCGGAAGTTGTGCGCAGATCGGGGAATGTCCACAGTCCGTGCAAATGTTAAGGTTTTACCTGTAACGTTACAGCAAAGATATAGAAGTGAACAGCGGAGAATAACACTCTTGAAAAGAGTTTGATATCAGAGATGTTTGATGAATGATCCCCAAGGCATGATCCCTGTTTAATTTGGACAATGCTTGAGCTTTCTTCTAGTGCCACCCTCAGGCAGAATATCAATTTAGTGCACAATATGTCTCATAATCTAATACAGAGATTAACATACAATTTGTTGGAAACAAATAGGGTCATGAAATGGGGTCATTAGAATAAAAAATCATGAAAGTACTTAAAGGAATACTTCACCCACAAAACGACCATTTGTATATCAATTACACACCGCGTGTTACCTTAAATCCTTGATGAATTGAAGTAAATGGGACCGTGTTAAACAACAGCAAAACTATATCAAAACATCCGTTTACAAAAAAACCATCTGTTTACAAATTCTCATACAACTCCTGCAGTATAATCCAGGTCTCATTTATCCAGTCGTATGCTCACTACTTCCCAAACACATCGCTAAAACCTTACTATTTAAAACACTTCCGCATAAACTTTCTCGTGCTTGCGCAGGCGCACTACTCGTCCGGACGAGTCTGAAGTGTTTTAAATAGTACGATTTTAGCGAAAATGCATGTGTTTGCAAAGTAGTGAGCATACGAGTGGATAAAAGAGACTTGGATTATACTGCATGAGTTGTGTGAGAGTTTGTAAACGGATAGTTTTGCTGTAGTCAAACATGGCCTCCATTTAATTTATCAAGACTTTTCTCCAGTTTTCCTTTGAAAATAAAAGTTTTCTTCAAGAATTCAAGTTAACACGGGGTGAGGAATTGATATATAAATGGTAATTTTCTGGATGAAGTATTCCTTTAAGTATTTTCATGATCTTTTCATATTAATTACCCGATTTCATGACCCTAATTCCTCTGGCACCATTATATATAGAGTACATACAGTATATGTATTTATATACAATAACTATTGCTTATAATTCTGACTAAATAATTGTAATAACATGTTTACATAATTAGGGCTGCAACAATTAGTCGATTAATCAATTAGATGATCAACAGAATTTGATAATAAATTAATTGTTTAAGTCAATTTTATTGTTCCAGCTTCTCAAATGTGAGAATTTGCTGCTTTTCCTCATTTTACATTTTGCAAACTGAATATCTTTGGGTTTTGGACTGTTGGCCAGCTTGAACATGACTTTGATGACATCACCCTGGGGCATTTTGATGCACATTTTTTTTTTTACTATTTGCTGATGTTTTCTAGACCAAACCATTAAATCGATTGGTTGGCAGATTAATCTATAATGAAAATAATCGCAAACATGTTATCAGTCATCCTTTACTACTACACTTGCACAGAAAATGCATATAGGGGTTTTGAAATTTGGGTTCCAAATCATATAAAAAGGTCTTATTGATAAAGTTTTTATGTAGACAAATATTTAAAAAAATAAATAATCTACAGAGCCTTTCGGCTTTTCCTGAAAAAAATATTACGATTGTAAATTAATAATTTTTTTAATTTTGGCGGGTCCAAAATGAATGTTTTGTTTATCTCCGTGGAAGACATCTGATGTTTGGTTCCCACTTCTAACAAGGCTTGTGAGCCAATAGTATAATGACATTGGCATCACGTGGTATCTCTGTGTCATCAGTTAGTGTGGAAAAAATAAATATAAATGGCTGAGATTGACGATAGGTGCCTGGCAATGACTTGTTGTGAGGTAAATGCAATGTAACGGGGGAGAGAGAATGCGACATCTAGTGGCTGAATGTAATCAATAACACCTTTAAATTCAAGGATTTGAGCATGCAGCCGTGTTCTTTTTGACACACTGACCTAGTGCTACTGACTGATAATCTGACTGACTCAGAGGTTGATACCACATTTGTTAAAACAGTGTAAGACACCTTGGTCTCTGGATTCGGCTTGGACGAACTCCTCCAGGTTGGCTTCCAACAGATCGGCCAGCTTGTTGAGGACTTGTGCTCGCTGCTCTGGGCTGCGGGCAGACCAGCCGGGGAAGGCTTTTTCAGCTGCCGCCACCGCCGCGTCCACCTGCAGGCAGCGAAGCACTGACAGATTAGCACATGTGACCTTCATGTTGAGGTTTAAACTACATCAGTGAATCCCAACGTGCACGTCAGGAACCTACCAAGTGGTCCCAAGATCAATCTGAGGGGTCATAAAATGATTAAAGGGAGATGAGTTTTCTCTATTTTTCTTGTGAAATACTGAAGCCCTTTACCTCTTCAAATGAAACGATTAGAAAAAAAAATTGCTTGAACTCACATCTCATGTCCACACTGAGGCCACAACCTGTGCAGAGGGGTCACATCATATAAACTGGGCGGAGTCTGCATGTACATTTTAATAATGGCTTGGATTTCATAAAATACTACAAGAACAGTACATGAGCAGTAGTAGGATTAGGCCTAAATGATAACTTGCTAATGTTAAGTGCAAAATATTTAAGGTTTATTGACATGTGTGTTTAATGATTACTTCACTGTTGACTTTGTAAAGAGCAAAGGTGCATCCCTCTGACTATGAGCTCTCTGAAGCACTGTTTCACATGCAGCAAATGCATGCAAAATAAGAATCTGGTTTAAATGCATCAACAGCACTTGTAATAAAATGCATTCCAGGTCAATATCCCTGCAATAAAGACCACCTTTGTACAGTTTAAGGTCATCATTTTTATCAACTGCAACATGTGCCAAACACAGGCCAAATGTATACTGCCAAAGAAGAACAGCACAGCCACCAATAGACCTCATATAACCCTACAAATATTTCTTAACATTTCTTCTTTGACAACCTCAACATTAAAGCTTTACAAATGCATCATTTGCAGCAAAAGAAAGCAGTCTGAACTATGGGTTGTATGCATGTGCATTCATTCTCAATACAAAATAGGCAACTGCAGAGAAAGTAGCAAAAGCATAGTGCAGTATAATAAAACATCCTAAAGTAATATTACATAAGCCATCTCCTGTGTCTGAGGATGACCCACCTCCTCTTTGCCGCTGTCAGGCACTCTGCAGTAGACCTCTCCGATGGACGGGTCGTAGGAGTCGATGTGGCTCCGACAAGGGACGAACTTCCCTCCGATGAAGTTCTCCAGAACCAGGTGCTCTGAGGTGTTCGGCATAGCTGCAAACTGGTGATATCAAACTAATACAACAGACTGAGAGGAAAAACAGCAGAGTGCTGCAGTCAATGTCTCCAACCACATGAATCCAACTTTAAAGAGATTGGTAACTTGGCTTTGTACTGATCCTCCCACTTTGCAGCAGCGGCCTCCACTCACATTTCACAATAAAATGTGCACTATGGTGTAGGCTAATTATTCTCCCAGGCACTGGTTAGGAATCAAAGTTCTCATAGCTACTGATAAGGGCTCATTAGAAAGATCAATCAAGGTTTCCAAAGCAGGTTTATAAATTGATAATAAGGTTAGTGTTTACCAGTATTATATCCCTCAGCAGTGGCGGATTCAGGCTGTCGGCATATAGGCTGTTGGGCAGCCTATATGGCACTACATCAGGTTTTCTGGACTTTAAAAGGGATAGTTCGGGTGTTTTGAAGCGGGGTTGTATGAGGTACTTCTCCATCATCAGTGTATTACTGACAGTAGATGACAGTTGGTATGCCCCTAGTTTGGAGAAACAGAGTACCGACATGGGAGCAAAGCAATGTACTGTTGTGGATGGGGCCAGCAGCAACACATATTTTAGCCACTTAAAACAGAGGCTCATCTAAAAAAATCAAGGGCACTTCATCACATTTTCTCTATTTAAGGCCACCCTAGAGGGCAGGTTTTCTCCATTTAAGGCCACTATAGAGGGCATGTTTTCTCCATTTAAGGCCACCCTAGAGGGCATGTTTTCTCCATTTAAGGTCACCCTAAAGTGCAGGTTTTCTCAATTTAAGGCCACCCTAGAAGGCATGTTTTCTCCATTTAAGGCCACCCTAGAGGGCAGGTTTTCTCCATTTAAGGCCACCCTAGAGGGCAGGTTTTCTCCATTTAAGGCCACCATAGAGGGCATGTTTTCTCCATTTAAGGCCACCCTAGAGGGCATGTTTTCTCCATTTAAGGCCACCCTAAAGTGCAGGTTTTCTCCATTTAAGGCCACCCTAGAAGGCATGTTTTCTCCATTTAAGGCCACCCTAAAGGACAAGTTTTCTCCATTTAAGGCCACTCTAGAGGGCATATTTTCTCCATTTAAGGCCACCCTAAAGGGCAAGTTTTCTCCATTTAAGGCCACCCTAAAGGGCATATTTTCTCCATTTAAGGCCACCCTAAAGGGCATGTTTTCTCCATTTAAGGCCACCCTAGACAACCTAGGGCAACCCTCACTTTACAAGAGTATTTTCAGTTATTTGTGATGGGACTTATTTTTCATTTGGCCCAATAAGGAGTAACATGCGCAAACTTGGACTTCTCCATTATGTTGGCATAAAGGTTAAGCTTCTAAATTCATTCTTGGACTTGGGAACATAAGTTGATATTTGATGAGATTGTCCTCAAAGTGCCCAGGAAAAAACCCCAACCTGGAAACAGGTCAAACGCCATCTGCTGACGGAGATGTCATAAATACCTTGAGGTGAGATTGTTTTGTTGCAGAGAAAGATGAGCAACACACAGGTTTTTTTACGATGTAAATGTTAAAGATTAACCTGTTTTTAATACTCACAGGAGGGCTGTGGCTTATATCTCACCTTTGTATTGGACATCGCTCACACATGTTGTATTGTATTCCTGTGAGCACAAGGAGAAATGCTATAGCTTGAAGGGTCACAAAAGAACTCACTCTGTCGTGACAATGTAAATGTACACTACATACTGTTTTTCTTGAGACGTGCCAATTAGATCATGGTGCCTTTACTTAAAGTTTTAGGCTTTAGTACACTAATGACAACAACCGAGTGTTTTTGAAAGTGCTTATTCAGAGGTGTCTGGTAAGAAGCCACAGCATTACTCATCCATTTACAGAGAAAGTGATTCATTGTCACGGTACGGACCACCAGACAGACTTTCAGCATTAACAACATGCTCTTATTATTCTAGATGCCTTTAGGGCCCCTCAGAGGTCTGTGACTGACACATATTTGACTACATGATGCCCTTTTTTATGTATTTCTGGAGCACAATATTTTGCTAGCCTGACAAAACATGCCTCAAGTACATTGTAGGAATGCATGTGTAGACGACAGGAGACCTTGCATGTTGCTGATCATCATCGGTATCAATAAAACTAAGTGCAAAGCAAGCAAATATGTTTTTCAGTCTGTGTGTACTTGATCTCACTGCTGTTTCTGGAGTCTGAATAAGTCATGATTTTTTGAGACCTTTGCCTCGACCACATTATATAATTTTGCAGGGTTTGTGACTGATGCTATGGCAATGCAGCCAGCAACTGTGGTAGTGAGTCATATTATATATTCAGTTATATTAGATTAAGTGAATATCAATTAGCAGTACGTGTCAAGTTTAACAGAGATAATAGAATCACCTAAAAGCAGGTCAAAAGAGGATAGATAGTCAAAGCTGCGGTTGCTGGTGAATGAGTCACAAAAAACTGCCAAATCATGTAATGCACAGATATAATACATTTTAAAAATATTAAAAAGCATTTAAATCCAATTATTATTATTTGTTTAACTACTTTTGCAAGTAGTTGATGTTTTTAAATATATTCTTTTTTTCTATATATTGTTTTGAGTTGTATTGTACTATGAGTTGCTAATATTCCGATATTTTGAGAGGATGCATATATATCGATAAGAATATTCAAATAAACAGATGGCTATCTAAATAAAAAATAGATTTCTGTTTTTCTGTTCATTCTCTGCGTAACTAACCTTTAGCCGACTTTGATGCACACGCACTTTCCTGTGTACGCATACAGGAACTATAGAGATTGCTCACCGTTAATCAGACACATAATCTGACAACACCTTTCGTAACACATTTCTGTTGCTAATAACGATCTAATGAAGATCCCACACCGGAAACCCTCATAAATACAAACACGACATCTGGCATTATATGCATTATACTCATACTGTAGACTGTAATTCTTGTTATTTACCTCAATTTACCACTCTTTTAATTTGGGTACTGTCCTCCCTTCAGGTGTCACAATTACTTTTTGATGAGTGTAGGGCTTTTGAAGACAGGTGAGCACACTTTGCTTGCTTTTTGTCCCTCTTGAGGTAGTATTTTGTGCTCAAACATGTCCACATTTGATCTTATATTCTTTGATTGACTGCAGAAAATACAGACAGAAAGTCTTCTAGTCATTGTTAATTAAACGATGATCTCCTCTGATGTTTCCTGTCTCTCACACCACTTTGACTGTACATTTTCCTCGTCTCTCCGTCTTTCTACCATCTCAACAATGACGAAAAAGGTTGTAAACTTTGCCCACCGCAGTTTCACATGCATATGTCACCTCAGAGTCCAAAACTAGAAACTGTAAACAAGTTAAAGTGTTGTGGGCATTTTTTTTTTAAACTCTGAATTAATTTTCCCCTTCTATACGCACTCAGTGCATCTTTTGTGGTGCTTTCCACTCCAGCTGTGTCACTGTCAAACATGACGGGAAATGATCACCTCTACATTTTCACTTTCTACCTTTATGTATTTTGACAGACAGAAATCCCCAGTTTATCTCAGCGCTTTAGTGCCAGAGTTTTTGCTGGCGTGCCGGACGCTTTTTTTCACAGGCTGTATGCCGTAAACCTGTCACAGATTTTTTTTTCCAGTTGAATAGAATGGGGCGCTTCAAACTGCTGAAATCAAAACTCAAGCCACAGATTACTGATGATATGTTCATTTTGCATCGTCTTCCTTCACACCGCCTTCACCAACACATCGAGAAACAGAAACGCAGCTCCTTCAACCTCCTCCTCCTCTTAGCTGAGTCTTTGATAGAAAAAAAACACAGATGAGCACTTCAAAAAGCATGTTGGTGCTTTACTGTAGAAGCATTTCAAGTATCTTTTGTTAACATAAATGAGAATTATGTCTCTTTATCCAGATGTGAAAATTTGAGTTTCCCTTTTTTGTTCACAAACTGCTCTACCTTGGTTAGAGTGGACCGTGTCCCCTTGGCTATGTAATTTCAGATGCAAACATCCTTACGGTAAAAATAATATTAAATGATTTGCCTTCAACTCCTGCAAGACATAACATCTCTTTCTGTTATTTATGTCTATATTTAAAATTAGTCATTTCATGCAAGCGGTTTTGATTAGGAGAGCCTTATGCAAAAAAAGCTGTGATGTAAATCCTCATCTTAACTTTTACATAAAGAAGAAATGTGGACTTCTTTCACTCCATACATACAGCAGAAAGCAAACATCGTGCTTACACCATAGCTGATTTGTTAACTGCTCCAGTTAAACGATTAAAAGTTAAACCGGGATTCTTACTTTTTCAGTAAAAGATAAATGATGAGCTATGGCTCCTTCAAGGAAAGCACAGTGACATTAATCACTGTGGAAATCTCAATGCGGTAAGATTGTCTTTTGGAGTTGGATTATATTACTGTTTTGGCTTGATCGAACGGCAAATTTAGAGCAACGCGTTTTTACTAACAAACGCGTGGTCAGACAGGGGGGGGGGGAGAAATGTGAAGTTGGGGGGGGTAGCTGGGTAATGTGCCTTTTTGGCAGAGGAGGCTGCTCAGCATCTTGCCACATGGTATCTGTGCAGTTAGTGTTGATCAGAGCAGTCAGGGGAAGCAGCCGCTGCGCTGGATGGAGAGGTGGATGGATGAATGTGACGCTCTGAGTCTCTCTTGAGGAATTGCACTTCGTCTCTGGCTGCATGCAGTCTCCAGAGCAGGGCTGGTCCGGCTCTGTGTCGATGGAAATGAATGCTCTTCATTCTTTGATCTGCGGTGAGGAAAAAAATCAAAAGGAAACTGACTAAGAACACTTCATCAAGGATGGAGAAACAGAACAGTTAATGTCATCTCAAAAGATAGGATCGAAGACATAGACTCGACTGTATATAAGAAGTGGACGTAGGCACCGTGACGTCACCAATTGGTTTGTGGACTACCGTTTTGAAACCTTGAGTTAGACATTTTGGTCGTTGCCATCTTGTTTTTTTTTTGCAACCAGAAGTGACACGAGAGGGTGGAGCTAAGTCAAACCGAATGCTGAATAAGACATTTTTTTTAGGCGACCAAAAAGGTTACAATTAATTTTCATGAACTGAAAACACACTGTGAAAGGATTCAAGTTGTAAGACGAAAACACGGACAACTCCCAGACTGGACAACGCTGTGGTAGCAACCTGTCAATCACAAGGTAGCCACGCCCTAAAGCATACCCTGCTTTATGGTCTATTTGACTCTAAATGGGACCATAATTTACTAAATGAACATCATGCTGTGTTGAAGAAGACTTGAAACTAGTGATTGAGACCATAAACTCATGTTTACAATGTTTACTGAGGTAATAAATAAAGTGAGAGGTAGGCTCATTTTCTCATAGACTTCTTTTTGCAACCAGAGGAGTCGCCCCCTGCTGGCTATTGGACAGAATGCAAGTTTAAGGCACTTCTGCATTGGCTTCACTTTTCAGACCCGGAGTTGCCCACTGGTCACACGCCATACTTCCTGCCTTGCTTTCGACTACATCAAGCTCGCTCTGGCCCACGCTCTGTCAACACAGTAGTAAATATTTTTGGCTGCGCTGGCTGCTCCAAACGCCATGAAAAACACTCTGGTTGTATGATCAATTTACTTTCTTTTAATTCAGAAATTCTGAATTTTATATTTTATAAAACAGAAATAGTCTGGAAACACGAATATTTTTCCATACTAACTTTTCTTTCTTTCCATTCTTATCCAGCCCTAGATATTACTAAAATCAATTCAAATTCCATAAGTTTCCATACTGTGTAGGAACCCTGAAGATAAATAGAGTAGAAAGCTGCAGTATACACTTGTAGTTTAAAACATCAACCCGTTTTTATGCAATAACATACAATCTATATGTTGTTTTTGATTTTGTCCTCAAGTTAGTTGCACTTTACCTCGGTGACGACCCCTGCAGCAATGGTGGAGCCGACATATCTGAGCATGAAGCGGCCCAGCTCCTTGTAGTCCTTGTACAGCTCTAATGACACCGGCCTCTGGGTCTGGATCTCCACGATGGCATTCATGCCTTTACTCAAACACCTTAACAGGAAAGACACACACACAGGAAGTAAGGACAACACACCCACCTGAATGTCTTTTCTTGTTTTTTCTCTTTCATTTGATTATGTTTTATCTACCATATTTAATGAAGTAGAAAGTAATATGAAGTACTTCCTGAGGAAATTTCAAAGTTGTTGTGGGTGACACTATTCATCGCTTCAGTGCAGCACACAGTAAATGAAATCCTTATGTGTACTGCATATTTGTAATATGAAAATGCAATACAATGCACACTCACTTTGGTTTCTTCTTGAGGACCTCACCGCTGCTCTTGTGCAGAATGCTGATCAGTTTCCTAATGGTGGCCGGCTCACTGACTGTTTGGTAATGCAGCAATACCTACACCGAGCACACACACACACACACACACACAAACAATGAACAAACATGCGCATAGAATGAAAGTGAAACAGAGTTGTAAGCCTGTACATCCAGTACACACGCTAACGTAAAAAAAACAGTTGGTATGACTGCGTGTGTGAATGTGTTTATTTGCACTCACTGGGAAGCCTTTTGTGATGGGGACCTCGATATTGAAGAGAAGGATGCGGGCTTTGAATCGAGTACAGGCTCGAATAGGCTCCTTGGGATCACAGAACACACAGCCCACACTGGAAGGAAGCAGTTATCACTTAATATATAGTCAAATGTGCACGATCCAAACATACTGTATACATATCAGTTTAAATATGTTAAAAGGATAGTTCAGGTGTTTTGAAATGGAATTGTATGAGGTACTTATCCATAGTCATAGTTTTTAACCTACAGTAGATGACGGTCGGCATCCCCCAGTTTGGAGAAACAGACAGGAGTACCAGTACGGGAGCAAAGCAATGTACTGCTGTGGACGGGGCCAGTAGCAAAACATATTTTTGCCACCTAAAAGAAAGGCCCACCTAAAAAAATCATGAACAGTTTAAGTGTACTTCATATTTAAAATATTTTCACCACTTTATCTTACGGGTAACTGAAACCGTTGTATCCATCTATGCTCTCGCCAAAGCCACCAGACTCCATTGAAAAAACCTGCAATTTTACCTCGCAGAACACGGGAGTTGCTGGTCTACCGCTGCCTCTATCGGTTAGTTTGTTTGTGCAATTGTGTGACTTTGATGAATCCGAACTACCCAAAGTCACACAATAAGACAAACAAACTAACCGATTGAGGCAGCGGTCGACCAGTGACCTCTGTTTACTGCGAGGTAAAGTTACTATGTTTTTAAAGGCAGTCTGGCTGCTTTGGCGAGAGCATAGATAACGGCTTCAGTTCCCCGATGAAAACATAGACTGTATAGCGGTTTCACGGCAAGGTAAAGTGGCGAAAATATTTTAAATATAGCGTACACTTAAACTGATATTGAGTGTTTTAGGTGGGCCTTTCTTTTAAGTTGCTAAAAAACATTTTGCTGCCTCCCCCGTTCACAGCAGTACATTACTTTGCTCCCGTGCTGGTACTCCTGTCTGTCTCTCCAAACTGGGGGCGTACCGACTGTCATCTATTGTAGGTAATACACTGACTATGGATAAGTACCTCATACAACCCCACTTCAACACCCAAACAATCCCTTTAAAACAGACCTTTGTGCTAATATTAAATAAACAGAGGCAACAATGTTTTTACTTGATCTTGATGATGTCCATGCCGGTGACTGTCAGGCTGACGTGGTCTCCTGCTGCAGCCCAGTCCAGAGGCTCGTCGTGTAGAGTGATACCTGCAGTAAACATAGACAGAGTGTAAGTCCCCCTGCTGCCACAAGATGGCAGCATTTATCACTACTTACTCAATAGTCGCCCACATTTCAGAGATGTACAAAAAGGCGCACTCAGATGCAGGTGTGTTTGAAGCTGACGTGTTATTTACTCAAAGAGGAAAACAAACCAGTTATTAATGTCAGTACAGCTTAGTGGAGAACCCTGCCTGAGGAAGTATATTATAATCCTTAGTTAATATAAATGTTTTAATGACTTGTACTGTACAGTATGTATGTGTGAGTGTGTTTGCTTTTGCTTGTTTTGCTGTTAAATGCTGACAATAAGTAATGAGTAATGGGTTTTCTAGACGCAGAATCAAGTGGAATAATCTCATCGTCCTAAATCGCATACTATGCACTACATACTAAATATGTGTACTATCGTTCAACATACTTTTTGTGTGAATAAACAGTAGTATGTATCTTTTCGGACGCACTGAGCTGTAATTTACGTCGTCACTTCCTGAGAGCCTTCTTGCTGGTTGCAGATGAGTAACCATGGTAACCCCGTGCCAACCTCATGTGACCAAAACGGCGGTTTGTGAGAATCAAAGTCTGAGTTAATCTAAAATGTGTATTACTCCTATCAAAGTGAAATCTTATCTTACACTTAAAGCATTATTGATGTTACAGAGCTGTCCGTTAACGTCTATTCTGAACGTTGTCGCCACTACCGCATTGCAATGGGGGATATTAATGCCACCGTAGTGTCCAGCGTTGCATACTGAAATATTTCACCGGAACTAGTATGCAATTTGCGTACTATTGGTTTCATACATACTAAAGATATCTCACATGCTGTTTTAGCGTACTAAATAGTATGTTAGTGTGGAAGTTTGGACACAACCAGTCTTTTTTTTTTAGGTATTTCCACCTCTGTCGTGGGTCCTTGAGTGAGCATCCTTGTCAGCATACTAGCAGCCATCTGTGGCAGAGGGAGGTTCAGAGACACAGGCTTCTTGCTCTGCTACTGCAGATAAGTGCAATAATGGAGCCTTGATGAGACTTTGTTTTGACAGATTTTTGTTTTAGAGGATTATTGTGTGCCCTTTTCTCATTGCCACCTGTGAAGAAAATGCTCTGTCGGACTGCATGAAAATGAAGTACCAAAGTCAGCCACCGTGCCAGGCTGGCAGCAAAGACACACACAAAGCGCGTACCTTTGACAGTGCAGGTTTCATTGGGAGGCATAGCCAGTGTTCTCTCTCCGGTCTGAATGTAACCAGCCTCAATCTTCCCTGTGACGCAGAAGCCTGAGCCTTGGTCTGGGAAGAGAAAAAATGCAACGACAGCTTTAATTTAGAAATATAGGGGAAGGGAAGTTAACAAATTCCATATAATGTAAGTATGCGTCAGTGACTTCACCTTTGAACACATCAGACACGCACAGTCTGAACGGTTTGTCGACGGATCTCTGAGGAGCTTTGAAGGCGTCTTCAGAAGATTAAAAAAAAAAGAGGAAGAAAACAATTAGCAGGAGAAAGTCTACGGAAATATGACGAGAAGCCTGGTGACCAGCGGTGATGAATCATTTTAACTGGCACTGGATGAATAATGTTTCAATCTTCTGATGGAGTCTGGATTGGTCTAGACAATCAGCACTTTAAGGACAGTCATAGCGCAGTGAGAAATCTGGACGTACACCAGTGTTGCAGTCAGTTTCTCGTAGTATTCCACTCAAAATCTGTGCTTTGAGTATCAAACATTCACCCCCTGTAGGCTTTACGCAGGGAAAAAGCTCCATGTGGTCAGCATCAATTCAGTCACAATGGTTTCCAACAACTACATAGACTTACAGCTGAAATAAAGAGCCATGACACCTCCGTAGGAACGTCTCAAACCACTCCAGCAGCGTAATCACCTTCTCCACTCGTATGCTCGGTATATAAGATACGGCTAAAGGTGCTACTTCCTGTCCAGATTTGAGCTTCAAAAAGGAGCAAAAGCATAACTAGGAAGCAGTACATTTCATTTATCTTATAATATGACTGGAACATATCAAGCCTACCAATGGACAGCAACGAAGTGAATTATTAAGGACTTGTAAAACCATTTTTTTAATGCACATTTTCACAGTGCAAACTTGTCATTGTTGGAATCCACAGTAACTGAATGAATTCAAGGTGATCACAGCTGTGATTCTCTGTGACTGAGGAAACTGCAAAAGTTTTAGTGCCACTTCTCAAGCCTATGGGGGGAGTATTTGATACTAGGGCTGCAACTAACGATCCTTGTCATTGACGATTAATCTGTCAAATGTCAGAAAATGGGGAAAAATGTGGATCAGTGTTTCCCAAAGCCAAAGATGACGTCCTCAAATGCCTTGTTTTGTCCACAACTTAAAGATATTCAGTTTACTGTCATAGAGGAGTAAAGAAACCAGAAAATATTCACATTTAAGAAGCTGGAATCTGAGAATTTTGACTTTTTTTCTCTTCAAAAATGACTCAAACCGATTAATCGATTATCAAAATAGTTGGCGATTAATTTAATAATTGACAACTAATCGATTAATCGTTGCAGCTCTATTTGATACTCAATAGATTTTGGTTAGTTGGAAGACTTTAGATGGAGTATCACTTTAAAACCACTGAGAAAAAAAAGTTATTGGCAGCATTTCCCTTTGATGCAAATTAACGTGTTTTATGAACTCTCTTGAATCAAGTAATCCCTTGCTAGCAAAGAGGGATTTCATGGTGTCACCCTTTTTCAGGAAAAAGCTTAAGTTTTTCACTAGTATGATTTCATTCTATTGATTGATTTTGATTTGATTTTTTAGGTTAAATAAGCTTTAATATTGGATAAAAGTCTAAATTGCTCCAAATGTGCATTTAATGCAGTGCAATCAACTTTAAAGTCATATTTGTTCATGCATTTGCAAGAGACCCAGGATGAAAACAGGGCAGAAGTGCAGCTTGTGCTTGTATATTTTTTACTTTTCCCAAGAGAGACCTGGGTCTAGGTGTCAAAAGGCAGTAAACGCTTTGGGCAGCTTGAACCGTGCCAGTGTGCATTACCAATCTGCTCCAGCAGGCTGGGACCAGAGTACCAAGAGGTAAGTTGTGACACTGAGCTCCTGGTGGTGAGGTTCTCTCCTGACAGGCCGCTGCTGGGGATGTAGAAAACATCAGACTCCTGGAGAAAAAAAAAAACATATAAACACTGGATCAAACAAAAGAAAAGCAAGGAAATACTTCTCCATAGCCAAATATATACTGATAAAGAGTTTAATATCTTAAGATGTCGAGTGACTTGGTGCAAACTCACCTTGAATCCTGCCTGTTTGAGAAAATGGCCAAGTTTGGAAGTGATGTCTTGGAAACGCTCTTGTTGCCAGTTTACCTGATTCGTATATACACGTAAAAGGAAAAAAATACACAGACAGAAAGTTTCCCCTTCAGCACAGCTTTGAAATGGAAATGTGTCCGTAACATGCCAGTGATTATAGGAAACAAAAACACAAAAGTACAATCACACACACACACACACACAGCTCCCTAAGGCCTTCTTCTCTCCTGACAGAAACATTTAGAGGTGTTAAGTCTTGAACTTTCAGAAAAAGGGTCCATTTCATTGCAGACCAAAACCTTTTAATGTAAAGTATAGAGCAGCTTTTGCCTTATCACAGTATGTAGAAATTCTGCAATTTTATCTGAAGTGTGTTTGTGAGGCTCATTGCTTTAATTTTTTTACCCCTAGATTTGTCTAAAAGGAACAGATTGTATTACAGTCAAATCACCAATGTTGTATATCTCTAATGTGTAGCTGGGTCTGACCTGGTCCATCTTGTTGACAGCTACAGCCAGCTGAGTGACGCCAAGCGAACGCACCAACAGGGCATGCTCTCTGGTCTGACCGCCCGCCTCGAAGCCTGCCTCGAACTCTCCTCGGCTGGCATCCACCACGAGCACCGCCACGTCGGCCTGGAGAGAGAACCGAGGGCAAAGATGAGAACAACATGCATCTGTTTCTGCTGAGGCAGATGTGAGCGTTAAAAAAGAAAAAATCACACACAAACTCAACTCGGTAGGTCATTTAACAGCTGAATACCGATGTTTTAACACATATTGTACATGGAAAACAAGACAGATTTTATCGTGTATAGCAATAAAAAACACTAACAATAAGTTGATCGTGAATATCATCACGAGTGACTTGAAAAAAGCGATCTAGCTCGCTATCATGGTGGAGAAGTGAAAAATGCCTGATTTAAAATACAGAAATTATCATGTAAGAGAGAACAGACTCACACAATGTTGCTATTTGTTTTTAAATGTATCCTTTATTTATGCAGAGGGACCTTATTTAAGATTTTTTTGTTTGTTTCTTTACTAAAAAGGATGTTCTCTAAGAAAAGATGTGTCCTATCTGTGATGCAATAAAAATATTTGTTTCTAAACAAAATGTAAGGTTAAGTGATTCCAGTATGTTTTAGTGCCATTTTAGTGAGTTTTAAGCATATTTTGATGATTATCGGGATAATATCGCGAATCGCAATTGTTTTGGGCCAGGATAATCGTGACATGGAATTTTTATATCATCCCGTGCCTAATTCACAACACTCACTATTCAGTATTCATGTTCCAATCAAATTCTGAAGTCTATTGGAACAGTTATGCATTTAAACTTGTGAGTTTTTCTCTAAAATATAAATTGTATCTATTTTAAATTACTCAACAATCTAGATGGAGACAATAGGTGAGCATTTGTTGCTCTTCTTCTATGACAAATATTTCAACTTGTAATAAGTATTAAAAAGCAAAATACAGTCCAATGCATTATACAAACTGTATTGTAGAAATATTGGTTTTCTTTTTAAATTGATAACACTTTCCTTTAGATAATTACAGGCTGACAAATATCATCTTGAGACTGACAGACAGCTTCATTTGCTTGCAGCGGAAACCCCTTAGTCACTACATGATGAGGCTGAACGTGAGGACAGTCATATGGTAAAAAGAGAAATTACATTCGTGTCTCAAAACAGAGACAGGCGAA
Source organism: Adelosebastes latens (assembly GCA_916700685.1). NCBI lineage: Eukaryota > Metazoa > Chordata > Actinopteri > Perciformes > Sebastidae > Adelosebastes > Adelosebastes latens. The sequence continues at coordinate 36,098 of CAKAKR010060508.1, read as the reverse complement.
CACACCCATGCCTGCAAAAACACCTTGTGACAACACCCAAAACCACAAAGATTATTTCAAATCACGCTGATGGGTGTGATAAACTGAGGGTATACCAAAGGAGGGAGAAGAAGAACTATTTTAATCAAGCGGAGGTTCGTTAAGTTAAGAGAGATGCTTAGTTTCATTGAGAGGCTCAATTATGATTAAATGTATTTAACTGATTTATTCAGCGGAATTGGAAGAATCTTACTATTTTGTGTTTTAACTGTAGACATGTGGGAGGCACAACAATCAATATTAATCCCATGCATTATAAAATTACACAAATTGTGACAGAGGATTTTATTTGTATCGTCCTCTCCTATACTGCATTATATTTACTATTCACCTCTTATTTTATATACTCTGGCACTTTGCTCAGGAATATTGGGATAACTGCCAGTTAAGTTTTGCAGCATTACATACATGCACACTGGTATGGACAGTATGGAAATGTAAAAACATGTAGCTTTCTAATTTCAATATATTTGTATTGATTTTCTACTCATCTGTATCCTGTTCCTCTCAGGTCTGTTTTTGTGTTATTGTAACACTTGAATTTTCACCCCGAGGATCAAAAAAGTCAAATAAAATGCTAAATAAAAAGATTATAAAATTATATTTTGTCTTAACCCATTTATGCCCACAATTAAAATATTTAATTTCCTATGGTGAAGTGTTCTCTGGGTTTGCCTAAGCACAAATGTGAAAACATTTTCAACATCCGGTCAAACCGTTTGGCTGAAAAGTGAGTTTTTCTTATAATACTATATCTAGTATTTGGGCACATGGGACTACTGTTTTTGCAATAGACTATTATATTATATGATATGAAAAAACAGTCCCATGTGTCAAAATACTAGATATAGTGTGATAAGAAAATGGATCTCAGAAACTACATGGGGGCACAATCAAGTATTTGGTATCTATGAACTCATAAAAAGTTGAATATCAAAGATATGCACACATATGCAGTGTAAATAAAATATTTCATGTGGAAAACATTTAATAAACACAATGTTAGCATTTTTCCTCATATAACAAAAATCCTGACTTTGACTATTAATAAAAGTATGATTTTTTTACATGATCGAAAAATGTCAAAGTTAGATACTTGCACTTGGGCACAAATGGGTTAAACCAGAATAAGCTGGCCATGCACCATTATTGTACATTTGAACAAAGATACATACTGGGTTACTAACACTGCCAATGCCTAATTTCTATCATTCATAGACTGTTCCTCAGTACAGTACAGTACATACACCTATAACACCAACATCAGGAGGAATATACTTTGATACCTAGAGATCTCTCATTCTCTCACTGTGTTGGTCCATATGCGTTGTGCTTGAATACTTGGCATACCTGTGCAGCTCCTGTGATCATGTTGGGGATGAAGTCTTTGTGTCCTGGCGCATCCATTAGGGTCACCACCTTAGAGTTCGTCTCAAACTTGGTCATGCCCACATCCATCGTCACACCTCTGGAGCAAACACAAATAAATGAGGGGATTTTTTATGACCATTTGACCCAGTTAAAGAGGACCTATTGTGCTTTTTTCAAGTTCATACTTGTATTTTGGGTTTGGTTAGCTGGCCCTTTCTGTTGTGATTGGTCAACCGAACCAAACTCTTCGGACTCCGCTCCAGCTCCGCTCTAACTAGCTTTGTTTGAGGCCGTGCCAAACTACCCGCTAGGTAGGTGTTATGCAAATGTTTTACTTGGTGACATCACCACGTTACAGAAGAAAAGGCGGGACTTCAAGCAAGGCGTTTCAGGCAGTTCAGGAGCAGTGTTTCTATGGGGAGAGTAGCTCTCTTTGGTGTGGACTTTGGGCTTTGTAACTTTGCAGACCTTTAACATGCACAAAAAAACTATACAACACACTAAAGGGAAAAAGCACAAAAGCCTAACAGGTCCTCTTTAAAAAAAATTGCATCTGTAATGTGTACAATCATTTGTGTTGAAGTTAAACTAAGTGTCAAAATAAATGTAATAAAACTACGGATGGACATGGATGGTGTGCCGAGTAGCAGGACTGCCTTATAAGGTGATGTAGATTTAAAGCCTCGGTCAATTTCAGTTCAAGAGCAACGCCTTCTGATGGGCGAGGCTACCAGTCATATGCTTTAAGTATTACGCATTCGCTTCAGAAGCTACTGATAGGTGAATATGGATTCCCACCCAAGTCACTTTCTGTTTCTGGCCTATTTCGCTTCCGTTTCACTCTGGTAACAACAACAGAGACGGCAAACGGGGACATTTGTTCTAGATAACATATTTTCTTTGTTAAAAAAAGGTCATCAATGGAAATCTATCAGCAAAGACCCGTCACAACTAGTGTAGGAAAGATTTGGTCAGTCTCATGTACAAGGCATTTTTTCCACATCACATCCAGGACAATATTATGTTGAGTTACCATCACTAGCACCAGTACGTGGGGCAAACTGTCTGACTCTCAAGATTTGCTTGTTATCAACCAAAGCACACAGCAGGAAGAGAGTTTGGTAAGCATCGAGTGTCGCTATCTATTTGTAACCAATCCTGACTTTTGCCTTCAATGTGGAAGGGAACAAGAGAGAATTTTCCTGTTCGGGTGTTACTCAAAACGTACCTTTCCCTCTCCTCGCCAGTTTCGTCCAGGACCCAAGCGTAGGCGAAGGAGGCCTTTCCCGCCTTCTTCGATTCCTGCTCGTACTTGTGCATGGTGCGCTTGTTGACATTGCCCAGCAGATAAAGCAGGTGGCCCATCAGTGTGCTTTTACCCGCATCCACATGACCTGCAGAGAAGAAGAATAAATGTAATGTAATGTGTGATGTAGAGAGAAAGAGAAAAAGGAGCACAGAGGGTGGCGAGTGATAGCAGACACCAGGGAGGGCTGGAGGGAAGGGTGAAGACAGAGGAAGAATGTAACAAGAGTGATAAGACAGGTAGGGTGAGAGAGAAGATAAGATATTGCAAAGGGAAGCCACAGATGGGAGCAGGAAAGAAGAGGCGTTGCACAAGTGGAGGGAGGTAAGCAGAAATGGGAACAAGGATGGAGGGTGAGAGGGGGAAGGGAAAGGACCGTGGTAAAACGAAAGGTTTCACAGGCTGTGGGAAACGAGAATCATCTGCACTTCTGAAACTACCAAGTCACTTTTTCTGGTGTAACTGAGAATGAGAAAGCATGATTGAGCAACTGCACACTGGTCTGACGTTCGACTCATTTACTACTATTAACCAGAATCTGTATGAGGAACAAACTATATACATTTACAAATTCAAGGATGTGGTGGAAAAACTGGGACGTTTTTTTTTTTTTTTTTTTTAAAGCGAACAGCTATGTTGCAATGTGCATGTCGTGATGAAAGTTAGTTAGAAAAAATGTTCCCACAGGAAAAACTCCACGTTAGTCTCCAGCTTTAGTTTTTAATGCATCAAAAATAGTTTAAAAATGTTACTGTAGTACTACATATTGCTTCATGACTCAAGTATGTAACTGTAGATCAATGTGTGCACTGTAGGATAGTTAGCAAGTAAGAAATTGAGGATGGAAGATGCGAGGAGAGCATCATTATTTTTCAGTCATGTTTGCGCAAAATTAACTTTTGTATCCCTCGTTATTGTGCTGATCCCTTAATGTGCTATTAACTGAAGTCCATTTTGAAGTTGTGAGTGATTTTAAGTATTTTTCTTCCTACCTATAACCACCAAATTCAACAGAGGTTTGCCCCCCTGCCTCTTCTCCAGTTCGGCCTTGATATTGATTGACTGCCGGGCCTTTCCAGCGGAGCGGCCCGGGGTGGGAACTGTGGAGGGCTCGTCTCCGTTTGACCCTTTAGATGGAGTCTCGAGACGCCTGGACGTGGCGGGGGATGCGGTGGCGTTTTCAGGGCTGCCGCCACGGCGTACCGAAGCGGTGACAACGCCGTTCTCCCCTGTGCTGAGGAGAGAGTGTGGCAGAGTTTAACCACAATGAAACAGATAATTATGTCAGCATATAGCTTCCAAAATCATTAGTAGTACTGATGTATTCCTAAACAAGACAGTTGCTTATCTAGACTGGGATGATCACACACCACTTTACAAATTTATAGTCCTAACTACTTTTCATGTTAAATGTTAAATGATTTCCAATGTAAATAGAGGGGGGACATCTCATCACATCTTAAAAATCCTTTGTACTTATGAGAATGATGTGGATGTGTGTACGGATGTGTGTTAGGTACCTGGGAACATCGAAGCCCATGGTCTGCTTCTTGCCAGAGACGGTCATGCGGGCCACTTTGGGTACCACTTCAGAGTCCAGTTTATTGTGAGACACATCTCTGATTTTAGCTACAGGGAACAGAGGAACAAAACTGAACACCTCCTCACAAACAAAGGCAATCATGACTCACTGTGGACAATATCTATGACATGAGGAACATATTACATTTTTTCCTATTTAAAAAGGGCACAGAAGTGACCTTAAACAGTCGCTACTATGTCTCATAACCAGGACAAGACTGAAAGGTTTCTCCCACTAGATTTTCCAGATAATGTTACTGACCCTCAATTAAGACGATTTTAAGTTAAGATTATTGTATGAAGATGTAAGAGTTCACACACATACTTTCAAGGTCACCTTATAGTTGGCAGCCCCGGACTATGGACTTTTCTTAATATGGTAATTGATCTTTTGGTTTCTGCTTTTCTAGCTCTGGGAATAGAGTCGTTGATAAAATAGTATCTCCATAACCATCCCCTTCACATCAAAATAATTGAAGTCTAATGGAGTTTTCAAACACATTTGTTGAAACACTGCCTGCATCTGCAAAATAATAACATGGATGTATGATAAGTAAGGATGTCAAAGTTAACGCAATAATAACGCGTTACCTCAAATTTGTTTTTTGCAACTTGTGATTTTTAGGTTGTAGCGGGCTCAGTTTTAAAGCTAGAGAGAAGATACTGGCATCGTATGAAACTAGAAAACCTAAGAATGTCATACTAGCTTGTCGCGAAGGAGGTTAAATAACGCTCCAAAAATAGAGTAAATTTTGGGGAGGAAAAACTGTCGTGGCCATTTTCAAAGGAGTCCCTTGACCTCTGACCTCAAGATATGTGAATGAAAATGGGTTCTATGGGTACCCACGAGTCTCCCCTTTACAGACATGCCCACTTTATGATAATCACATGCAGTTTGGGCCAAGTCATAGTCAAGTCAGCACACTGACAGCTGTTGTTGCCTGTTGGGCTTGAATTTACAAATATTATGATTTGAGCATATTTTTTATGCTAAATGCAGTACCTGTGAGGCCCACTCCCATGTTGATAAGAGTATTAAGGACTTGATAAATCTCCCTTTAAGGTACATTTTGAACAGATAAAAAATGTGTGATTAATTTATGATTAATTACAATTAATCATGGACAATCATGCGATTAAATATTTTAATCGATTGACAGCCCTAATAATAAGACCAAGATGTGGTGCCGCCGATCAGCTTTGCTTCTAATTTTTTTCCAGTGGCCACTTGCGGTATTGCAGCGAAAAATCCCCCTGTGACCCAAAAAGCATAATTCCCCATAGACCACCACTGTAAAGGAGACGTCTGTAAAACTGTTGACAGGACACCTTGAACTGCAAACGAAGTCAATTATGATTCTTATATGAATTTTTGATCCATGGAAGTTTTATAATTTGTAAAGCTTTCCTAAAAGGCGAGAAGAGCGATTTAAAAATCTGTGGCGTTATCACAAATCTATGGGCCACGCGGGAACTCACGGGCGGGGTCAGTGGGAGGAACACTACTGCGCACATTCCTTTGGCTGCATACTCCCTGAAGAAAACGCGGAAGATAGAAAACTTTTTTGGCGTATGCGCCAGGCGAGCAATTCTCATTGGAGGTCTTGGGTTCCGGTATCCAATTCTTATCATACATCGATGAATAAATTACATGGTAACATAAAGATAGCTTATTCAGCATGCCACTGTGGTGGTGATTAATACACTGTGGTGGTGATTAAGACACCCAGAGGATATTGCAACAATACATCGTTGACTATGACTATTTTCCTGGGCATAGCTGTGTGCCTTACTGGCATAGAAAGTATATGTTCTTAAGAGTGAGCATGATGCAATCAGTTGCACTGAGCCTCAATCTACCTGACTAGTAGTTCATATTCTGCAGCAGTGAGACTTGCTGAGGTCATTGCTTTGTCATCCCAGTCCCAAATGGCCACCGGTCCCAGTCATATCAACCTGTAACTGATTCATTTAGACTGGGCTGCACAGCCAAGCCTACTGCACCCTGTGTGCGTCTGTGTGCATGTGTGTGGCAGTGACATCCTGGCTGAGAGAGGGTTAATTTCAGAAGTGGCCGTTGCCTCGGGTCTCCACGTAAATAGAGCAGTGTGACGGAGCATTTCGCAGAATGAATCTTTAGAAAAAGGTGTCACTTCAGCAAAGTGCAGGGCTGGAGGTGATTGTGCACACACACACACACACACACACACACCGTATTTAAACAAACTTTCACATATTTGCACTAAGAGACATCCACAACATACAAAGACCCAAAAGTGGTTGATTTGTTACAAGTTAGAAAATTGATGTTGGTCATAAGATGTCGCTTACCTTTTATATTTTATTTATTCTAAATTAGGGTTGTCAATTCAAATATTTAATCGCATGATTGTCCATGATTAATCTCAATTAATCTGACATTTTTTATCTGTGTAAAATGCACCTTAATGGGAGATTTGTCAAGTTTTTAATACTCTTATTATAAAATACACTTGCTTTATGCAAATGTATGTTTATATTTATTATTGGAAATCAATTAACAACACAAAAACAATGACAAATATTGTCCAGAAACCCTCACAGGTACTGCATTGAGCATAAAAAATATGCTCAATGCATGACATGGCAAACTGCAGCCCAACAGGCAACAACAGCTGTCAGTGTGTCAGTGTACTGACTTGACTATGACTTGCCCCAAATTGCATGTGATTATCATAAAGTGGGCATGTGTGTAAAGGGGAGACTCGTGGGTACCCATAGAACCCATTTTCATTCACATATCTTGAGGTCAGAGGTCAAGGGACCCCTTTGAAAATGGCCATGACAGTTTTCCCTCCCCAAAATGTAGCTAGCATGACATGTTTGGAACCAATTCCTACTGATTCATTAGGTTTTCTAGTTTCATATGATACCAGTATCTCCTCTCTAGCATTACAAATTAAAACTGAGCCCGGTGCAACCTCAGGAAGATCGATTCTGTTAATGCGTTTAAGAAATTAGTGGTGTTAAAATGAATTTGCATTAACTCGTTATTATCACGTTGAAAACCCTATTCTAAGTTTTTTATTGCAGCGTTTCAGTCCTCGGACCTATATCAAGAAAGAAAAGCAAGAAAATTACTGCTCAGAAGTTTGTCCCCTTTTGATATTTGTCTTTTATGACTTGTTAAGGTTACAGCTTTGGTTAAGTATGCATTTTATCCCTTGTGTGCTCCTGTATGCTTCATGCAGTTCATTCATCATAAAAAAAAATACCCTGAGGGAAAATGAGAGGAAAGTAGGTGTGATTCAACTGTATTATTAATGGACTTTCTCTAGCCAAGCAATCTCTGAATGACTGGCTCTGCATTAGAGAAAAAAGTCCCTCTCATTCTGAAACACTGATTCACAAGTGAGGCAGCTCACTGCAACCTGAAGAGGCTTTTTTCCTTATAAAGTAATGTCATTTGCATGCTGTTTATTCCCACACAAACTGATCCTTGTCTGTTCAAAAGTTGGGAAAAGGGGACAACCAAGGCAAAGCTGCAAAGATATTCTCATTTAAAACGGTTACAAGTTATTAAAACTGCCAGCTGCACGATGTATTTCTACACAGAAAGTTCTGAAAACTGCCTGTACTTGTAATAGATGGACCGACACAGAAAAGGCGCCTAAAAACAGTTATCTTTAACACCACTTGTCATCACTGAAATCCGCATCATTGCTGGTGTTATCTGTCCTGCAGTAAGCGGCAACATGAGATGGAAAAAGTACTCTCTGGGGAATTTGGGTTCTTCCTGCAGCTGGGGACTTTTCATGTCCTTAACTATGTTGACGTGGAGGTTTCTACCACCTGTGTCAAACAGGACACCAGTCAGCTTGCAATTCACTTAAATGGAACATCAGCTGTGAAACAAATGAGCTCATAATATGGTCATACGGATAGTTAAACCTACACCTCACCTAATGTACATAATCATTAAGTACCTGAAGGGTTTTTATATCTTCACCTCTCTATTTTAACCTGGGGTGAAACAGACAGGCAACTCCCCACAGGTCTTAAGTAATAAACAACCCCCTTTTTAACTACCGGACATCTTGCTCAAAACACACTGTAATACCTTTGCAAACAACTGACTTGCCAGATAATTTTTTTTGGGGGCTGGCCTGGGGGCAGCAATACAGTGCAATCAGGTTCTGAGGCTTAGAGCAGGATCTCTTTCCACTGTTTGGACTGGCAGGTAAACAGTTGGTGTCCTCCCATCCAGGATTTCTCCAGTGAAGGGGACCCTTGCAGTGACTATAAGTGAGTGAGTCATGTGTACACCTTGGCCTGAGGGCCCAACTGAGCACAGGATAAGAGGAGTCCGCCCAGGATATGCAAATACCCACCCCCGCACCACCCCCCCCTGTCCAAATACACACACACACAAGCATGCAAGCAAAAGTAAAACAGCAAAAGTTAAATAACAAGGGTTGAAAGAGCAGGTAACGGGGTGACTGACAGCCTCGAAGGGCAAGGGGGTTGATCAAGTGAGAGTAAGAGATCAAAAGGAGAGATATATATAGAAGCAGATAGAGAGAAATCTAGTTGGATGCTATTCCTTTAAAACCACACTTTCCCAAAAATATTTAATAAACAAATTACCTGCTTTGATAAGTCATCACACTAAATAAGAATTCTTTAAAGAAATTTTTGATAATGAAGCTCCCTACCACTTGAGGCCGCTAAAGGCTGTAAAAGATTATGTTTGATTGAACTTGAATCTTCATCGGCCTACTGTGGGGGAAAGTGGGGGAAAAAAAAGGGGAAGAACATTTTAACTGTCTGAGTAAAAGTGAGCAATCTTAGATTAGTTTTCTATGGCTGTTGCAAAGAATCTACAGGGATAGGAACCATGTGAAACAAAGTGCAGAGAGAATCAATTAATGCCTTAAGTGCTACATAAGATGATTTCCACCAGAGAGGATGAAGTGGACTCGCATAGGGCTGCACAATTTATCAAAATGTTATCGAAAATGTTCAAATCGCAGTATTTGTTAAAATCGCAATATTAGTTTAAGGCGAAATATGTGACAAAATAAGACTTTAATTAAATATAGTCATGGTGCAGAGATGTCCTGGACTACACATCCTATTCTACAGACTTAAGAAAACCACACCAAAATCATTTAAATCTGTTTTTCAATGGAAAATGAGAAAAAAAAGATCTTTCACTCTAATGTCACAATTGCAATATCAGTAAAAAACAGTCACAATTAGATATTTTTTCAAAATCGTGCAGCCCTACCCTCGCACATAGCGGCCTTTTTTTGCTCTAAACTAATGGATGTACCAATGAACCAAAGAGTTAAACTTCATTCACAATTGAAAAATTGCTGAAGATATGACAGAGAATGACTATGAAAGAAATGAGACTGGTGGCAGTATAGGACCCGTGTGACCCCTTTCAATATGACACACACACACACACGCACACAATGTGAGTACCACCACTTAACATTTCATAGAATGACATCTATAAAGACATCTCCTCGTCCTTTACACCCACCCACTCGGCAGACAGTCAACCTTGAGTCATACCTAACCACCTGAGAACTCTCACCGACTATTTACAGACACATTTCAAAATACTAAAATTGATGTCTCGGACCTACAGCACCATAACTATAATGGCACATTTATATTGTTTACTAAAATAATTAAACAATAAAAGTCAACCTATGTTTAGTTTGTGTTGCATCCACTTTCAATTCAGAGCTCTGCTGCTCAACTTAGTTATAGAGTCCAGTGGTGGCTTTGTTGTGTGATGGACATTACTGCACATCTGGAGTTTCCAAAGAAGCAAGAAATAGGTTATAAAGAGTAAAACACTCCGATGCAATAATAAACATTAACTCATAAGCTTTCAAAAATAAAAACATCTGTATGGTAGAAACTCGGGACAACTTTACCGACTATCTAACAGCATTCCCTATAAAGGCATGGTGATCATACTGTGAGGTTGATTTATAATCATTATCCACCCTGATAAAGGCAAGTAGAGTTGTTCCGATACGGCTAATGCCTCCGGTACAGTCTAAAATGCTGGATCGGGTATTGACGAGTATGCGAGTCTATGCACCAATCTGATATCACGTTATCATATCATTCATCAGCTCATTTACGCTACACAGGAACAACAACACGTGTCACTCACTACTCGATCTGTTTTTTTATCACCAAGTGTGCTTTGGTCGAACTCAACTGTAATTTCATCGAGTTTAATGTGAAAAAAACGCCGAAACTACAACATTATTGATATCATAGCAAGGGTTGTCTGATTCAGGCTGCAAAACAACAACATGTAGATGATAAATGAAGCAGAATGATTCCTGAATCCACTGTGCATCCCTTCTGCAGACTGTCACATCACTGCTTTATGAGGTCTTTTAGGATTGTATGTGCCTTCAACCTCTGTACAAGTCAACTCTTGCACTTCTTGTAATAAGAATGCAGCTTTTTCCATTTAAATAAAGAATCCTATGTCTCTCTTAACCCTTTTTCCTGTAAACACATCCTACCACAACAAAGCATTAGTATTGATGTCAAACCAAATGCACCCGTTTTCTTTTGACCACTTGCTGTGAGTAAAATGGTATTTTCCAGTATTGGCACCACATCACAACAACACTATGTTTGTGCAACATGTACGCCTTGCAGAACTGCAGAGCCTGTAAAGACACAGAATGGTTTGATCTGTCAAAGCCTTTTCGACAAAGCTGTGAAAGTCGAGAGACATGATCAGATTTTCCTACGTAGGTGGAGACACAGAGAGTAAGATGATCGGCTGATGTGCCGAGTCGGTGTGTGTGCTTAGGGTGACATTTTCTCCCAAGAGTGCAACTTCCTGCTCAAACCCACACACCGGCTCGCCTTAAGAGAAAAAAAAGGACAAAACAGTTGCTGGACAAACCCACTTGTTAATAAGACTTATTCATTTCTAGATTTTCACAAAAAACTGTAGATGTTTATCTTCATTCACGAAACGCACCACAGCGTCCCTAATACACATCATTATTTCCAAACATCAAAATGCTCCCAGGACTTCACATACACCGAGAAACCGGTTTGACTTCTAATGTTTGACTTGTCATTATTACCACTATCTGCTCGTTATTATCTATCATTTCCCTCTGGCTCACCAGTCTGTTTGACACCCTGAGGGTTCACTTCACTCAGCTCTCTGCACCTGTATAAAGTTTACACACATCCAGCCAAAACCCTACCCCTGCACTCACAGATCATTCTCACATTTAAGACAACAATGAGGCAGTGCAAGAAAATGACTCAACAGTAAGGAAAGTTTGACATCAGCCCTTATCATCTCCTCGTGTTTCATAACTACAGCCCAGAACAGTGTCCTGATAACAACAGTAAGAAGATTAGGCAGTAGGGTTTTTTAGGGTTAACAAGACCGCATATACAACAGGTCTCCTGTCGGTTGTTACTGTTAATACATGTTATCTACCAACCCTTGAACCAGTCCTCGTCTTGCATGCATTTCTTTAAGGGCAAGATTCTCCATTCAAACCAATACCAATGACTCACACTAAAAATGTGAGGTGCTTTTAGAAACTCTGGGCTAACCTACAAAAAAATGCACACACTGCACCAGAGACATAATGTACAGTTTTCTTTCTAAAACATTTCGTTTTGAAAATGGACATGCCCTCTACTCAACTCCTAAATATTATTACATTGATGCTAATAGTTCATCTTTAAAGGTGTTCAATAGAGCTAGAATGGCTCTAGCTCCAGAAGTGGAATTCACATTCATTTACTCCACTGACGTTTCAGAGTTTTAAGCATGAAACTAAGCAACGAACTACAAGATGTATTGTGACCATAAAAATTCTGATTCGGAGGAAAAATAATAATTGGAAAACAGAAAAAAAGGCAAAGGTTCAAGACTGTATTCATAATTATCTTAAGAGTGAAGGAACTACTCATCCCACAAACCATTGAGAATGGCGACTCACTGCCTCTGGAAACTCCCGAAAAACTTTTAAACTAACCGTCGATCTAAAATGAAGACAGATTCAGCGACTGCGTGCCTTATTTCTCACCTCAAATGTTTTCAGAAACACATTTCGGTGAACTATTTTCGTAATAGAAGAGAAAGAGCCGCTAATGCTGGTCCATTTTGAAATTCAGGCACAAACCATGGAGCAGCACGTACGAGCATGTACCCTCAGTAGCCGTTCGCGGGTGCGGTAAACATTTCCATGGTAACAGCGAGCTCCACCAATCAGAGATGTCGCTGTTACACTTAGGATTGTAGGTATTGCAGTACTTCTTGATAACATTACAAATAAAACATGTTTTTCTTAAAACAGGGTTGATATTGTACGGACTTGTGGCTTCTACAAGAGCATTTACTATCTCATAGCTTGTCTACCTTGGATGGTTACGACATTATGGCTAATAATCTAAATCCTCTATTCAGAATATGAATGGGATTTTCACTTACGGAGCCTCGATGTTGAGCTCTAAATGAAATTCAGAGCATTTCTATTGCCTCCACACGGCTCTCAACATGGCAACGGCTGAGCTGGCAGCTCGCAGCTAACGGTGCTAACGGTGCTAACAGCGATAACAATGCAAACAACGCCAACAGTGCTGACAGAGCTAACAGTGTTATCCTGCTGGGTGCTACGCTTCCGCGATGACGCTGTCGGTAGGGATGGCGTTATCAGCTGTAACCGGTGTATGATAGCAGTGCAGAGTGACGGCCGCGAGCTAGCCAGTGGGGCACGCTCACATGCACTAAAAAGGCACACATGCGGCCGGTCCGGCGATGTAAACAAAGCACAGAGAAACTCAGATTACAACACACACAGAGGGAGAGCGACTTCCTTCTCTGCTCAGGTAGACATTACTCCTCCATATCTTTACATAGCAAATAGTTGTTTGCTACTATATTAATGCTCTGAATATTGTATAGATAACCTTTAAATATTTACTACTGTAAAAACATACTGTATATACTCTTATTATATGTATATGTACATATTTTAGATCCAAATAGGGAATAGAGCACCATTAACTGGTTATCTAGAATTAGTTCAATGCAACAACCCTAAAAAGATATATCTTTACACTCAAACACACAAAAGTACAGCCACACACAACCAGAGAGACACGCCCAGACACAGGTGCATTCAGATTACGTACATTCAGTCATCTTTATTTCAAAATTGACAAATTAACCTCTGGCAGAATGTCATGGTGACACACCCAGTGTGAATTAAACTCATTTGTACATCAGAATATTAAAGGCTAAGAGCAAGAAAAAACACTTTTACCTCTTGAGGGGATTCATTTTGACTCATCCAGTGCACTCTTTATTCACAGTGCTGGCATTCATAGTAAACTCATTTCTTCAATATCATACATTCAAAGTGTTCACTTGTCTGTCTGTGCAAGTGTGTGTTAGTGTGTGTTAGTGTGTGTCTGCATGCACGTGCGTGTGTGTGTGTGTTTGTTCTCGCTCCCTCATGGGAAAATCTCCAGGTGTCCTCTAAACCAAAATGTCTACCCCATGATCTCAAACACAGGCAGCAGTAAACCAGAACAATGGTTAACTGATCCATATTCCAATAGCTGCAGCACACCTGCAAACTAAATCAACCTCTTTTTCTCTTTTGAGGGTTCATGCAGATCAAAAGTAGAAAAGAGGCCATGCAGGAAGAGATATACTTTGAATTTTCCCTGGCTTTAGATTAAACTACTTTACTTTCTCTACAAACAAAATGTCAATTAAAAAGCCAATGGCCATCCGAGCATAGAAAAATAAGACTCAAGTTTAAAATGTAGAAAAAATGTTAAGTACAGTAAATGAGAAAAATGTTCTAAAAGCTCTTAAAATACTAATGTTCCTTTAGCTGCGATTATTTTCAAGCTGCCAGAGAGACTGAGAAGTTTATCCCGCTTGACTCAGATATCATTGTTGTGTATGTAGTAGCAACGTAAGACTTGTTTGATTGCCTCTATAAAAAAGAAATACATAAATGCTGTAACAATGTTGTATATACAGAATACTGAATTTTTTTGCAGTGATAAAGCAGCGAGTCATTCTTATGTACTGTTGGTCCCGAAAGTTTCTTTACTCCACGTGACTGCTTGTAGGACACAGTTAAAAAGACTGGTACCCCTGAGTGCTGCATCTCTTTTGAGTTTTGTGGAGGAAAGACCAAAAATGTCTGAGCTTCTCATCCCAACTGAGTCAATTTAGCACCAAGCTGGACGCAGCTGAATTAAGTGCTATTTTTTTTCCTCGTCTACCTGGTGAAAGCTTTTCTCTGATTAGCACGGACGATGTCGTCAGGTGAAGGCGCGTCGAAGCCGAACGGTACAATTGGCGAGAGTGGCGTGTGCTGCTCTTCGGATTCGTCCGGTGATTTACACAGGAAGGCCTGGTAACCACTTCCTGTCCTCTGACCTCTTATTTTTCCCTTCCTCGTCTTCTTCTGTTGTCTGTGGCTCTGAATCGACAAAGTAATCGCAAATACTGATGGTTGTGCAAAAACTGAAGAATCCAGCCCCGTGGCGAGTGAAGACGGAGAAGACGGAGAGGACGGCGAAGGGAGGTCCAGGTCAAAGTGACGAGGGCCTGCTCCATCTGACTGGGCTATGAGTGCACTCAAATCAATAGTCTGCTTCAGCTTAGGTGGCCTGACGTTTTGGTGGTATGGTTTGTGGTTGAGTTTACGCTTGGTCCCGCCCTCTGTAGTACTGTCTGCTAACACACCAGCTTTCTCTGGTTTTGCTGGTGAAAGGAGCGAGGTGAGGGAGTACTGTGACCCATTTGAGGTGGTTGAGGTTTTGCCTTTGTGTTCAGACGCCAAATGTGACAAAGGGAGCAGCTCAGAGATGCCAGGTGGTTGTTTCAGTGCATTTGCTGGAGAGTCAACGCTGACAGGTTGAGGGGAAGTAAAGGAACTGTTGGTTTGATGCTGCAGGGCTAGCTGAGGCAATGAGACAGTCCCACCTAGGCAGGCAGGATTGTTGGTTGATTTAGAAAAAGCGAGTGTGTTTGCCGTTTGATCGGTGCTCTGTGATTGCGATTTAATGCGTGCATTCCTGTTTTGGTGCTGTGAAGCGAGCCCAGACAGCGAGAGTGTTTGTGCTGGTGCAGCCATCCCCTGACACGTCACAGAAGTTATATCACTTTGGGGAGTAGGAAAGGAGTTGCTGCTGGTTGGGCTGCGGTTTGAATGTTCCTGGATTAAATCAGCCAGTGATGGGCTTCCCTTAGGACCAGCCATTGTGGCTTTGCCTCCAGTCTCAACTCCCACTGAGGGCTGATTGCTCAAGAGGACAGAACTGAGACTCCCAAACCCAGGAGGAGCAGCCAGAGAAGAGCTTGCAGTTGTTATCTTGGGGTTGTTAAGCGACAGACTACGGAGTGGAACTGAGAGGAGGGAGGGAGTTGAGCTGTGAAATGCTGAAGTCATGTTTAAAGACGCCAATGTTCCCAATGAAAGACTATTCTGATTAGGCATAATGGAAGGAGGGGAATTAGATCCTATGGTGAGAGCACTTAATGAAGGCACACCCAAACCACGCCCTGTGTCAACTACTCCTGTCGCCTTACTCTTCTGCTGATACTCAGACATGAGCTGTGCCAGGCTGGCACCACTGCTAACACCTGGACCCCCGTTTTGATGGATACAATTTTGATGTTCAGAGCTGCTAACCACAGGGTCAGCCTTATGTTGCGTTAAGAGGTCACGCAAGTTTGTCGCACTTGCTTGCACATGCGGTTGTGTGCGTTTGCACCGATCTGTTTGGGGTTTATGTGCATTGGGTGTAATGTCTGTGTGAGAAGCAGACAAGCAGGCTCCTTACCTTACGAAAGCCAATTGCAGTTGTCGAAGAGGAGAGACAGGAGGAGCACAGGACAGAAGTCAGATGAATCATACCATAAACAAGAGGGAGAAGAACAGAAAGAAGGCACTTTGTTAAACATTTGCATGACTAAAATGTGTCATCGCACACATGTGTGAAATGAACAGTGAAATGCCTGTTGGCATTTGACATGGCTGTTAAGCTTTCATGTAAACAATACTAATGAAGATTATTCAAAAAGATCTTTTGTTTAAGTATCTTCTGAAGACCCCACAGGCATTCAGTCAAAAATATCATGACGCAGTGTTAGATGTTGTCAGTAAGCTATGTCTGAATCATTCATCAGCCCATTCTACAACAGTCCAGTTCTTATTTCTTAACCAAGACTAGGCTCTGAACCCTGTTTTATATTAATGCTTTAATTAAAGTGGCCTACATCAAAACCCATTACCCCTGCTTGTTGCGCAATTTCTGTTATCTTTCATTCTTCAATAATTTGGGCTGTAACAAATAGTTTGAAGCTTCATTTATAACGTTAACATTCAAATTCTAAATAAACATATGAATGCTGCGCAGCTTTTTATTTGGATGTATATTAATTGTGTTTAAACTAGGGCTGTCAATCGATAAAATATTTAATCATGATTAATCACATGATTGTCCACAGTTAACCACGATTAATCACACATTTTTATCTGTTCAAAATGTACCTTAAAAGGGAGATTTGTCAAGTATTTAATACTCTTATCAACATGGGAGTGGGCAAATATGCTTGCTTAATACAATGACAAATATTGTCCAGAAACCCTCACAGGTACTGCATTTAGCAGAAAGAATATGCTCAAATCATAACATGGCAAACTCAAGCCCAACAGGCAACAACAGCTGTCAGTGTGTCAGTGTGCTGACTTGACTATGACTTGCCCCAAAACTGCATGTGATTATCATAAAGTGGGCATGTCTGTAAAGAGGAGACCCGTGGGTACCCATAGAACCCATTTTCATCCACATATCTTGAGGTCAGAGGTCAAGGGACCCCTTTGAAAATGGCCATGTCAGTTTTTCCTCGCCAAAATTTAGCGAGCGTCTCACGCGGCCAGTGTGGCTGCTCTAACCTGTTAACACGGATGCCGAAATAAAAAACAACAGGTAACGCAGCCGCCACGCGCTCCTGACATTCCCAGTGTGGATGAGGCTTAAAAGCCAAGTATAGTGATCATTTCACTTATACCTACCCATTAACTATATTATTATAATTCTTAATTATATTAAAGTGAGTGTAATGTGTAATCAAAAATGATAAATTGCGGAACGTTCAAAATCTTTTGACTATACTGAACAACTTGTAATTATTGATCAAGTGACACAAATAGACTAGGCCTTATTTTGTCCACTGGTACCAGCCTGTATTTATGAAATAAGGTAATTGAGTATTATTACTTCAAAAGAAAACTAGATCTATCAGTAGCTACATGACAAGAAAAGCGAAATATCTCAATCGTTTTGCGTACTGGATAAAAACCTTTTCAGATCCTGGCCTTTGTTTGGCAAATAACTGGAAAAAATGTTCAAATGCCATCAATAACCAGTCTCTAATAGGTAACTACATTGGATCAGTCAAGGACAACAATTCCTGAACAATAAAATGATCATAATTTGATCCGCTCCAGCGTACCTTTCTCAGCCACGGCCTCTTGTTTGGTTCTTTGTGGAAGCGGTGCTTTCTCCTGGCTAACTCTTGCTACAGAAGCCGTCTCTTCATCGGTACTTCTGGTAACTGGGGCTGTCTTAGCGTCTTCAGACAGGACTGCATCCAGTGCCTTCTGCGGGTCGAATCCACATCTTATGGCTGCCTGGGTCAGGACTGAGTCTGGCAATGCATCTCCCAGCACAGTCCGCATATGGTCTAGACAGGAGTACAGCTTGGCTATACAGTAAAACACAGACATTAGAAACAGAAATTGTATTAGTGATCCGGAAAAAAATGAAAGGTTAAATGTCATCACAAAGATCAAAGGTAAAGGTCAGAAGACCTCAGTTATTTGTCACTTGCATACCGTTGCGTGGAATTAATAATATTACCTTGGTCGAGAGGGTTAAGGTTGTGGCTGATGGTAGGGGATATGGGTACCTCATCTTCATCTTCTTCCTCTTCTAAAGTCTCCTCCTTTGGTGCTTGCACTCCTTGACGTGAGTAGATGAACTGATTCGCTGTATAAACCACAAACATCTTTACTTATTGGCTTCTTACAAACTAGGAGATGTGATGTCAGGTTAATGCCGTATAATCTAAATAAATCCTTTATTGAAAATGAAATTAAACTTTAAAAAAAAAAATCTGTATTTTTTCATGAATGTGTTGGAAGTAGCTATTGTTATCTTTAACTGGAAAATTAAAGTTATCACAATTTATATTGTCTATTCATCAGCAAACATGTATTACTGTTGACCTATAATATTGCATTCACTGATACCAACCTGTTGCTGGTGATATACAGCAGAGATCATCCTCCACAGACTGTCCGTACATGTCATCATCGTCAAAGTCTAGAAAAAAATGTAATTGCGGTTTAATTGTTTTTCCATTCCTCTACTTTACACAAACATACACATGCTGATATTTAGCTAACATCAAATCATAAAAGGTTTAATGTTGGATAGTCCCGTTAATATTTATGGTAAAAGAAGTTGTTGCTTGCTCTGTTTTTGTATTTTGACATAATATGCTATGGTCCAACTACTAATGAATCATATTTACATCTATACTTTGTTAACAGTATTAACTTGAACCTACTGTAGGTCCTGTGTTGTGTGTTGGGTTGTGTCTTGAATATTGTTGTGTTTTGTTGCTGTCGCTTTTGATGTTGTGGTCATTGTTGGTAAAGATTGTAATGTGATTGTGTACTGAAATGTAGCCTAACAGTTCAAAGTGATTTAAGTGGACTCAAGGAGGAAGAATAGCTGGGCTTCAGCCACAGCTAATGGAGATCCGAATAAAAGATGATAGGTTTAATGTTGGATAAATACAAAGTCCCGTTAATATTTATGGTATAAGAAGTTGTTGCTTGCTCTGTTTTTGTATTTTGACACAATATGCTATGGTCCAACCACTAATGAATCATATTTACATCTAAACTCTGTGAATAGTATTAACTTGAACCTAGGTCCTGTGTTGTGTGTTGGGTTGTGTCTTGAATATTGTTGTGTTTTTTGTTGCTGTCGCTTTTGATGTTGTGGTCATTGTTGGTAAAGATTGTAATGTGATTGTGTACCGAAATGTAGCCTAAAACAGTTCAAAGTGATTTAAGTGGACTCCAGGAGGACGAATAGCTGGGCTTCAGCCACAGCTAATGGAGATCCGAATAAAAGATAAAGATAAAGATAAATGTAGTTGTAGTAAAAAAGAAAGGGTGCTTTGTTACAGCACTCAGTAGGTCCACAACTATTCTCAGTGACTCCTCCCACCCAGCTCATCACCTGTTTGACCTGCTGCCCTCTGGCAGGCGCTACTGGTCAATGAAAGCCCGCACCTCCAGACTCGCTAACAGTTTCATTCCCTGGGCCATACGGACACTGAACAAACAATAAATCTGTGCAATATGAATACACTGAATGTGAAATACATTTGTCTGTGCAATATATCCTTGATGCAATATACACCTCAAGTGCAACTACCTTTGTTTACATTTTATTTATTACATCTACCCTACCTATTTTACAAGTGCAATTACCTCTGTTTACATTACATCTATTTTTATATTTTATACTTCTAGTGTAATACTTCTGTTTATATTTATTTATTACATCTACTTTACCTGTTTTATTTGCTTTATAACTGTGTGTGATTTACCTGTTATATGTTTTATCTGCCTCGTTTAGTCTTGTCAAGTATTTGTTTTAAAGCACTGACCAGAAGTGGCAACTGTGAATCTCGTTGTATTTAATACAATGACAATAAAGCTTTCTATTCTATTCTATTCTATTCAGTCACTTTGCCTTGTCAGCAACTTTACAGAATGCATAACAAACAGTACATTGGGAGTCAGGCAGTTTTCTATAACTACTTCACTGTAGGTTTTAAGAAATTGGGAGGCTTAATAACTTAATACAGGTCATGGGATGTCTATATATACCGTATCCAACAATGTATTAGAAGCTTCTGTAAAAACACTGGGACGTTAGCAAGCTATCTAAGTAGCTTAACTTTAGTAGACATAAACATTATTATAGTTATAGACACATCAAATTAAAGTTTTGTAACGTTACACAGAAAGCTTGGAGTGTATATACGTAGATAACAATAATTTATCTTGTGCCAGGTGCCAAAAAAAATCAGTATTTAATAATAATAATTTTATTTTAATAATAATAATAAAAATCTGTATTTAATAATAATAATTTTATTTCAATAATAATAATAAAAATCAGTATTTAATAATAAAACATTTTAATAATAATAATAAAAATCAGTATTTAATAATAATAATTGTTACAGCTGTCAGTCACTTTGCCTTGTCAGCAACTTTACAAAATGCATTACAAACAGTAAATTGGGAGTCAGGCAGTTTTCTATAACTACTTCACTGTAGGTTTATAGAAATTAGGAGGCTTAATAACTTAATACAGGTCATGGGATGTCTATATATACCATATCCAACAATGTATTAGAAGCTTCTTTAAAAACACTGGGACGTTAGCAAGCTAGCTAAGTAGCTTAACTTTAGTAAACATAAACAGTATTATAGTTATAGACATATCACATTAAAGTTTTGTAACGTTACTCAGAAAGCTTGGGGTGTATATACGTAGATAATAGTGTAATTTATCTTGTGCCAAGTTGCCAAGTGACACGACAGCAATGTTATCATGCTAGCTAAGCTAAGCTAGCGATAGCAGCTAACTAGCACTGCAATCAACAACAGTGACTGTTAGCTTAGCTTAGCGGCTAACGCGGTTTGAGGCCTTTGCCGTGACGCTTTATATCAACACGTAGTTAAGGTTATCTACCTTCATCGTAGTTGTAACCTCGCACATTTCTGTGCCGAGACATTTTTGCTTAAGTGTCTTCTCTCTCGGCTCCAGCGTCAATGTTTTTCACGGCTCAGTTGTGACATGTGTCTCACAGCTCGTCTACCATTGCTGCTGCTGCTGCTGCTGTTGTTGTTGCTATGTGGAACAGCAGGTCAGGTTTGATTCAGCAGCCTCGGAAATAGATACATTAAATTATATATATTTTTTAAAGTTTTTAATTTCGCCGTATTTGTTTTATTTTCTTTATTGAATGGTAAACAATGTAGTCTTTAAAAAAAATTAAATAAAAAAAACTCGCTTTCAGACAAGATTTTTTTTGCTGACGTCACTTCCTGTTGTAGTTCCTCCAATGCGGCCCATGCATAGGGATCAGATCTCCCAAAACAAGCTTCACAATTTTGCTCTCTGTCTGACAAGATAGAAACTGACTTCCAGTCAGCTGATATTTGCAGAGCTTATTTATTTATTTATTGATTGATTGATTGATTGATTTTAGAAAATATAAGTACAATATCAATATGTACATACAAAACTGCTCATGCCAGGGGTACAATAAAAAATAAATAAAATAAAATACAATAAACAATAGAGAAATAGTCAAGTCAAGTTCAACTTTATTGTCATTTTTCCACATACAAAGTACACGGTTAAAACGAAATGTCTTTGCTCGCGGACCAAGGTGCAAACACAGACATACAAAAACAGTCACAAACATAGAACATAACACAGTGAACAAAGTGCGATGGTGCAGCCGAATAAAAAGTGGATGACAGGATGATTAACAGAGTAAAAGCAGTATAAAAGCAATCAGGTCTTTAAAAGTGCTATATATAAAAACCCAATGACTCTCCAGTAGTTCTCCTTGTATAAATACCTAATAAATAGATAAATAGAAGTGTCAGTGCAAATAGTAGTCCTGAAATGTCTGTTTCATGTCACATAAATATAAAATATACATCTATATAGAGGAAAAAGTAATACAAAATCATGCAGTTGAACTGATATCAGAATGACTAGTAGGGAAATAAACTTAGACCAAAATATACTGAAATTTAATCAGTAGGCCCTATATCAGAATGTAGATCTAATAACTAGGGTCACAAGGGTATGAACTGAAGGAACAGTAAAAGGGTTAAAGTCTGAATCTTCTTATCTTTTTCTTAGAAAACCCAGTGATCCTCATGAGGGTGATGGTGTTAGATGATACAGGTAAGTTATGGTTTATGAATGAGGAAACACCTAAAATTCATATTAATGATGATGTCTTATTAATGTGAAAGAGGAAGCACAATATCACAGATGAGCAATGATCAAGTGGTTAGGAGCTTTTTTCATCTTTGCACAACTTTAGGAAATTTATTTTAAGAGGTCAAGAGAAGTGCACTGAAAGAACATGAGAGCCTGCACAAAACACAACTTTAAATCGCACCTCTGATCTTGGGGCGTGAATGTCTATACCATTTTTTGTCAAAGGTCATGCCCTGTGGTTAGAGACCAACCCATCTGAGCCCACACTTCACACTTGCACAAACACATGCCCCCAATGAGTGACATCATTTTTTCCAACCATCTTTGCACCACAAGAAACTTATAGCCTGTCTACCACAAAAGGGAAATAAATAAGATGTGTGTGCTTGTGTTTGTGCATGTTTATATGTACTTTATGGTCACACGCATATGTGTGTGCAGGTGCATGCATGTGTGGTTTTTTGATACATTTTGTTGTCCTGATCTCATCTGTAGCCTGCGTGCCGATGAAAGAGAAGAAAATGTCAGGCAATAATCTGATAGCAGTGATGCAGGTGAAGTATAGGCTACACTTGCACATCTGCACGGGGTGAAATGAAATATGAGGTTTGGCGTGTCTCCCCGATCTAAAAATAGAGCAGAATAAAGAAAGACGTCTGCTTAGGTAATTGTAAAGACCTTTTCACAATGAATGGCTCATATTGCAACTGGCAGTTTGACAAAGAGCAGCCTTAATTGACAGGAGAGGGAATCATTCATATCAGGAGGGGATAGCGGAGGAGTTTATTATTTCTTGTGCACAAAGTTTCACCTTTGCTTAATATAGTGTGCGTATGTGTCTGCGCGTGTGTGTGTGCCTCTAAGTGGGTGGAGGTTTCCCCTTTAAAATTCCACTTCCTGTGTTTTGAAGTCTTGGTTGCACATCTACATGTCAAAATAAACAACTGCACACGTACACACATGGAACACACAGGTAAACAGACACAAACATGCTCATTTTACAGGGTCACACAGGTGACAGAGAGGGAACTCTTTTGCATCACTGAAATGTTTCTAGGACACTCTGAAACCAAAGGCAGCAAAGAGCACCTGATATGTAATGGAAATGGAACATATTGCACAAGTGAAAAAGTATATGAAACAGTAACATTAAAATTGTAATAGTGTTTGCAGCTTTTTTTGCCTGCATTGGCCTTGTTTAACGTGACCTTTTGCAGTTTCTCTTTGACTGTTTTATGAAGTCTTTCTGCCTTGTTTATAGTCCGATTTCAAGATGAATTAAACATGCGTCAGTGCTGCAACAAGTCTGGGGTGTGATTTTCACACCTCTACACATGCAGGATCTGAGCATTTGTTTCTTTTGCATGTCTTTTAAGCGCTCTCTGGTCAAATCTGTGATCAATGAATCAGTGGCGGGCGAGAAGGAAATCTGAGAGAATTATGAGTAGATGGATTAAACAGATGGACGGACAGATTGCTGAAGAATGAGCGGATCAGCGAAGGGGTGCTTTGTTTAAATGATGTAGAATTCACATTATTGAACGACTCATAAACTTCATGGTTTGCATCCATCGTACATTTTCTCTGTGACTGAATTCTATTCAATTCTAGGATATGCAAAAATGGTTCTTGGCAAGTGGATGGCAATGGTATCTATGGAATCAAGTGAAAGCAAAGGATTGCAAATCTGTCAACAACAGCATGCAAATCTGAAAACAGATTAATCCCAGCGTAATTGTAGAAGACAAAGCCTATGTGCAAGTGGGTGAGGGGTGAAGTCCATCCCAAAAGTTGGCAGTGGGTATGAGGTAATGCTTTACATAATTTGCCAAGGGCACCAGGCATCATGGGAAGAGTCTTTCACAGGAACTCACCCCCAAGGGAAATGCAAAACCTACACCTTTGGCCGTGTTTGACAGGTGGTCCAAACAACTAAAGTCAATACAGAAACATGTGAAAGAGGCAAATTGTGAAAATGAAAGTTCAAATTCTGAAACCAAATTCATATGTGCTGCAGAGCAATGTAGAAATCATTCGCATGCTTATATACATCTATTAGCCATTAGTCAACATGTGGGTTTATTTAACCACATAACCATACAGGATCACATTCACTATTTGACTTGGGATCAACCCTTCTCAGGCCTTTTACATAGACACACACTCACACAGACAATTAACAATACACGTTTGGCCTTCCCAACACTGGATCTGAAAGCGTGGTGGGGTGATATCTCAAGCCCAGGGGCCATCATTAAAAAACATTCAAATGAGCCATCCTGGGCACACAATGCTTTGCAAAGGGGGCGGCCATCACAATACCTGCCCTTAACCTGTCCAATCGCGCCCATGCAAATGTCCCCAGCGAGGAGTCAATGGGTCTCAGGCTTCCTGCTCAACCTACTATGGGTGAATTTGCATATACCCCGGCTCCCTTCCTTCAATTTGGTTTCAGATAACAAGATGTAGTTTTTAATATTACCCTCGAGGGAAAAGATATAGGCCTACATTTGGGGCTTGTGAGCTAAAGACACATGCTGTACTTACATATATGCTGTATACACAAACCAGACAAGTGGAGACAGAAATTTCGTTCAAATTAGGGCTGTCAACCGATTAAAATATTTAATCGTGTTTTATCGCATGATTGTCCATGATTAATTGCGATTAATCACACATTTTTTATCTGTTCAATATGTACCTTAAAGGCAGATTTGTCAAGTATTTAGTATTCTTATCAACTCTAATCTTGCCCAAAACTGCATGTGATTATCATAAAGTGGGCATGTCTGTAAAGGGGAGACTCGTGGCGTACCCATAGAACCCATTTTTCCTTTGAAAATGGCCACGACAGTTTTTTCTCCCCAAAATTAAGCACAAGTTCGGAGCGTTATTTAACCTCCTTCACAAAAAACCAAGGAGTTGGTACCAATGGATTCCCTAGGTTTTCTAGTTTCATATGATGCCAGTATCTTAACTCTAGCTTTAAAACTGAGCCCACTACAACCTCCAAAAGATCGATTGCGTTAATGCGTTAAAGAAATTAGTGGCATTAAAACGAATTTGCATTAACACGTTATTATTGCGCTAACTTTGACAGCCCTAATTTAAATATTTGTTTATATGAAGTATGACTTGCTATTTCTTTGCTTATTTTTACTACGGCGTTAACATGTTTAGTTATTTTTCGTACTGTATCTCTTTTACTAGCCCACTTTTCTTTCTACAGTAGGCTAAGTGGGGCATCTTGTATTGCAAACTTGCATGATAGCTGCTATATAATTCAAATAAGATTCGAATAGATAAGAAGTACCACCTCCTCAAGGCAAAAATGACTGAAACAATGCTTGTGTACACAGGTGTGTACAGGAATTGAAGCCTAGAGGCGATTGCAACCTGCAGGCAACCAAATAGGCCTACATTATATCACAGGTCTGCAGTTAAATGTAGTGGCACTTAAAGTGTTTTTAATGTTACAAATATGTGAAAAAAATGCTGTAGATTGAGTCCGTCTTGTAAATCTTGATATTTCCCCCTGTCCACAGTAAGTGCTTCACTTCACTGAGCACCCCCATGTCCTCCCTGTTGCATCAAATAGTACAAATGTGCAGTCCATGGCCATGTGTGTATGAGTGTGTGTAGGCCTTTATCAGGCCACTATTATGATGACTGCCCTGGGACAATAGGCTGGTCTGGGGTGATGGTAATTACAAGTGACCAGGACAATACGGTCGCGTATGGAGGAACTAATACAATGAGAAGACACATTTATACAAATAAAGCATTAACCCCCCCCCCCCTCCTCCTCTTCCTCCTCCTCCTCCTCCTCCTCCTCCCTGCAATGAATGGCTGAGCGAGGACAGTCCTGGCTGCATGCAGAGGATGGAGAACTCCAACCAAAACAAGATAAGCATAATATAATACATGGTGGCCAGGTATTAATACAGAATAAAGCAGAAGTTATGCAAAAGGAGCATATGATATATTACCCACTCATCTTTGACAGAGGGTTGCTAAAAACAGGCTCAACTTGTTCCTAATTTAAATGTGGATTATTTTTGAATAAATGCAAAGACGTCATCTGCAAAAGGTGACTTGAGATACAACTCGGATAACAAACATGAAGGCAGTTTAAGGAAGTTGTCTTTTTGCGTGCAATAAATCCCTGCAAAAAAAGTTGCACTGCATAAGGCTACTTTAACTTTCTTTTGTCTGGGCGAGCACAAAAAGCTCACTTTATCAACACCAAGCTTCTTGCATGTTTTTATCACTGAGAAACATCTGCATTTGCAACACCAGCCAAGTACTCCACAATTAGAAAACATTGCAACTTCACTTTTCCACGCATGCAAAACACCCATTGTTATCCAGATATATTAGTTTCCTTCTCCTTTTTCACCAGAAGAGAAGTAACTCACGAATATTGTTGACAAAAAGGCATTTAGCGCGGACAGCCAGGCGAAACGCGCCTCAGACAAGTCTACTGTGTAGAGGCAAGATGCATTCAATGACACCTCGTAAATTTTGATGCTGCTCTTGTAAAATGTAATCCCACTAACACTCACAACACATTTTTTTCCTTTTTCAGTTGCCAATTATCCAGCCACACTTTTTTTTATCATGGCATTTTTTAATATTGAATGTAATGGGTGTGAAGCAGTGTAAACTGATTTTTGGTTTAAAATAGAAGGCTCTAAAAGACAGTAAAAGGCAAGGCAAGGCAGCTTTATTTGTATAGCACATTTCAGCAACAGGGCAATTCAAAGTGCTTTACATAAACATTCAAGAACATTGCGACAAAGTGCAAAAGAACATTAAGACATAATTAAAACAGTTATAAAAAGATTAGAAAATAAAAACAAGCTAAAAAATAAAAGCTAGGATAGAAACCTAAAATATAAATATAACACACAAGAGTAAAAGCTCTAGTGCAGTATATAAGATCATTATATGGTTTAGTAAAAGGCAGCAGCAGCAAACAGGAACGTTTTAAGCTTTGACTTAAAAGAACTCAGAGTTGGGATGTATAAATGTATGTTATTTTAGTAGTGTACCTTAGTTGTATTTACTTTTTTTATTATTATTTTAGTTACTTATGTACTTGTTTGATGTGATGTGCACTTTATGTTGTTTGGTATGTTGTTTTGACTCTATGTACTTTGAAAAATGTAATAAAAAGATTTACACTATTAAAAGGACTCAGAGTTGGAGTTGGTCCTGCAAGTTTTCTGGGAGCTTGTTCCAGGTATTTGGTGCATAAAAACTGAACTTCTGCATGTTTTAGTTCTGACTCTGGGGACGCTAAGCAGACCTGATCCAGATGAACCTGAGAGGTCTGGATGGTTCATGGTAAAACGTCGGACGGTACTTGAAGTATACTATACTGCACATGCGCAGTGAGCCAGCCACCTCAGGAGCGCCAAATGTACCGGGATGCATGAAGGGGAGGAGCAGTAAGTAGTAGTGAGAGAGGCTGCTGTAGTTTAAATTAATGTCAACCTGCCTCTCCACCGGGAGAACAAACCCAGCGCAGATAGCGAAAGTACGAGACCAGCTCAGCGCAACCTGCGAGCCGCTTCTACACATATACTAACATGGCTCGGCGGCCAAGAAACAGGTAAGCAACTGCTCTTTCTTTTGCATTATCTTTAAACTTTCCCTCTTATTATAATAATAATAATAATAATAAATTGGACTTATATATATAGCGCCTTTCAGAAACCCAAGGACGCTTAAACGCTTATGTGCGTCTTATAACCTACAGTTCTTTCTAATGGATACAAGTTGAGTGGTTTAGGTGTGCATCTTTATTTTATTTATTTAGTTTTTTTTTTTCATTAAAGCTTTGTTTTTAAGCTTGTTTTGTGTGATTGTGAACCGTTTTTTTGTGTGTCTGTGGTGTGGGTTGTTTCTCGCTGGCGCGCTCATGACAGGTGGTGGTCATCTGGCATGTGCGCTCCTCGCGCTGCTGTCAGTGCTGAGAGAGAGAGAGAGAGAGAGAGAGAAAGGGGTCTCTCTCTCTCTCTCTCTCTTACACACACACACACACACACATGGATTAATACTATTAGGCGGGTGGACAGGCGCGTGCCACGCTGTGCACAAGGACATGGACATTAATGGTTTTTAATTATAAGGAGCTTATAATAAAAACACAAAATCAATTAACTCTGTCTAAACGCACTCAGAAATGGATTGCAACACTTTGCAACAAATGTTTCTATTTTATTTATTGCACTCATTGGTTCCGGTGATCATCGGCCTCAGTCAAAAAAAACACAGATGTTTTTCTTTTTTTCTTTTTTTAAATTGCAGATTGGATTTTATATACACCATCAATATATAGCTGGAATATTTAAAGGTCATTTTTTAAACTGCGCCTATGCACAGACCAGACCCTGAGAACAGTCTATGAATGTTGCCGCAGCATCTCTGAAAGCTCACTGTTATTTTGGAAACTTGCGCTTTCGCAGCGTCCTATCTGTGTGTGCACTTGTCTCAAGAAGTGGCACCAGCTCTCCACTGTATAGTTAGTAAAGAAGCAGCTGGTTATACTTGCATTGAGCTTGTGTGTCACCGATCGTTGTTTCAGTGTGGCTCATTTTCATGGTTTTAGATAGATAACCTGAAGAAAGTGCGAGTTGCACAAAACCACCCTGCTGATTGAGATAAGAGCAATGCGATTGTGATTAAAACTGTTTCATGGTGGTGCAGCTTTCACTTGATTCATCACTCTCAACATGAGTATAGAGCTTGCTATATTCATTGTCTTTTGTTTGCTTGTTGCTTGTGCACACAAAGTTCTCAGCAATTTTTTTATTTCTTTAGTGTCATATTTTCTTTTTTTTCTGAAAATAGCATTTGCATTTATGCTAATATACTTAAAAAAACATATATTATTTACACATTTCTGTGTATTTTTTCTGTATGGTCATTGCTGCCATCAGGTATAGTCACGCATGTGGGTAAATGGACAAAAATAAGGAAGATAATCCACTGTAAATATCCTCTTGTACATGCACACACACACACCAGTGGGGTTCCTGTTCACCTGTTGCTCTGTATGACACCAAAGTACCCTACCTACCCTCCAAGTTGTCCATGCTCTACATTGTGATTGGTTAACCAACCACTCCGGCGTCAGTGTGTGTGTGTGTGTGTGTGTGTGCATGTATGACTGTGCCATACAATGCCTGCTGCAGGTCTGAACACGCCAGGGTCACGAAATTATGATCGCATGTGCCAATCCCAGTATCTGTGGAAACCAAAAACATTGGAACCTGTTCATCCATTCCCCCCCTCCCTCCTTCCCTCCCACTTGCTGTTCTTCTCTCTCTCTTTCTCTCTCTCTCTCTCTCCCCTTGTGGGTGTCTTGGCTAAACGCCTGCACCCAAACCTTCAAGAATGACTGGTTCTGTCTGTGTTGACACCTGATGAGTTAAAGAGTGGGCTGAGTTCTTTATGCACTCTGCAAAGAGAGATGATTAGGGAGTAGTTTGGAGATAGACAGGTACTATTATTGTGCTATTATTTGCCTTTCTATTATCTTACACTCTTCTTTTTCACACGGCCTCCACCTCTTTTTAAAAAAGTTTTCTCTCTCTGTCTGTGTGTCTGCAGTGTTTACAGTAGTGAGGAGGATGAGGAGGAGACCGAGATGTACGAACACGATTATGACGGATCGCTGGTCAAGGCGGGGAAACGCCACCTTGGCAAAACACGCTGGACACGAGAAGAGGTACAAAACACCTGCTGTTCAGTACACTAAATGTTTAACACAGCTGGATAGAAATTGCTTCAGGAGAGAGAGCACACTTCCCAGGAGCCTGGGAACTTTTCTTTTTATAGTTGTCTGGTCTAACCACATTCACTGACTATTATGTTAAACTGCTGGGGGATGTTCATTGCGGTGACTAACAATGTGTTTTCTATTTTTTTTTCCAGGATGAGAAGTTGAAGAAACTTGTTGAGCTTCACGGATCAGAAGACTGGAAAGTCATTGCGAGCTTACTAACTGTAAGTAGGGAGGGCTGCATGCACAAATGTACAACAATAACCTCCCATTTGTATATGCATGATTACTAATCCTCTGCACTCTGACCTACCAGAACCGTACAGATGTGCAGTGTCAGCACAGGTGGCAGAAGGTTCTTAACCCAGAGCTCATCAAAGGGCCGTGGACCAAAGAGGAGGACCAGAGGGTAAGAAAACAGCCTTTAAGAAAAAGTTAAAATGCACTTGTGCACCACATTTGTCTCTGCATATTATAGTAAAACCTTCACATAGCAATGCAGAACCACTTTTCATGTAGTTGGATACCACTCACAGAAAAAAAACACTATTCTGTAGCAACTCCTTGCCTGCTGTTGCGCATTTTTAGTTTCCCAAAAAGTTACTCAACGAGCAACATGCTCAGCCTCTTAAAGCCCGCGAAGTGTTCATTGAACTAGTCCAAAGGAGTTATATTTCCACCCAGATGCCACTGTAATGATTAGCAGAGTGGCTAACGTTCCACTGGAAACTCCCTCGCTGCTCACCAGCAGGTGTTCTCAATCACCTCTACAAGTTAAGAAAGATAAAGAAAGAGGGAAGGAGGGAGGAGAAGCACTCACAGTGTGTACAGTTTCTGAGATTTTTCTGGGTAACTAACAAGTTTTTTTTGTTCTTATTTTCTCTCCTTATCTCCTCATACACCTGTGATCTTTTCACCTTATTTGTCTTACTCTGCACCCCTTCACTTCTCCCTCTCCTCCCTGTTATTGCTCCTTCCTTCCTCTTTCCTCACGCCCCTCCACTACCATTTACTTCTCTTCCTTTTCAACACTCTTCCTCCTCGTCTTTCCTCTTTCTCTCACCACACACACACAAACACACACCCCAGGTGATCGAGCTAGTCCAGAAGTACGGAGCCAAGCGCTGGTCGGTGATCGCCAAGCACCTGAAGGGGCGCATCGGCAAGCAGTGCCGCGAGCGCTGGCACAACCACCTGAACCCAGAGGTGAAGAAGACATCGTGGACCGAGGAGGAGGACCGGATCATCTACCAGGCGCACGAGAAGCTCGGCAACCGCTGGGCCGAAATCGCCAAACTGCTCCCTGGCAGGTAAAGAGCAGAGAATATATCAAGAAGAGGGAAAGGTGGAAAAAAAAAAAGGAGAAGCTAGATGAATCACTGAACTCTTGGTTGGTTGACTGTGCAATGTTGCGGTTTGAGAGGGTAAAAGGGGAGGGGAGGACACTGAAGGAGAGAGAGAAACAAACAAATGAGAAAAGGGATGAAGTGAGCACACAGAAAGAAGGAAGTGTTTCCGTTGTTTTGAAAAGTAGGAATACAAAATGATTGGGAGGAAAAAAAGACAATGTCAGGTCAGGGTGTTCTTTATAGAAAAAGGCCTAGAATCAAATGACTAAGTGAAAGTGAAAAAAAGATACTGTAGTTTTGAAATGATTGTAATTGTACTGATAACCTTATCAGTTGTTGTGTGTGTGTGTGACTGTCCATCTGTGGCAGCATCTGCCTGTGCCTGCATTGATAATGCTATCAAGCACAACTAGAGGTCTTCTTGGGTATGCGAATGCGTTTCGTAATGAACAACCTGTTAATACATGCTATTTCCTTGACCTCCAGGACTGACAACGCTATAAAGAACCACTGGAACTCCACCATGAGGCGAAAGGTGGAACAGGAGGGTTATCTGCAGAGCGCGGCGAAGCACGGCATCTCCTCGCTCTCCATGAGCCACGGCTATGTCAAGACCAACAATCACATCTTGGGCTTCTCGCACCACTCGCACCACTCGCCCAGTCACGCGCAGCTGCCTCCCCTGTCGCCGCACAACTACACCTACATCTCCGACACACACAGAGTGAGTGGGCTTTTAAACTAAAAATGTATGAGATGCCGGCAGGAAAAGTAAATGCAGATTGTGTAGCCGCAGGCGGTTCATTTATTTGACGTGTGTTTCTCATCGGCTTAACAGGTACTATACCCCATGGCCTTGAACATCCTGAACATTCCCCAGCATGGAACCGCTGCTATACAGGTAAAAACAGCAAGTGAACGCAGCATAATTGATCACTATAGTGCGGCAACAGGAAGGGATTGTAAGCTAAAATCTGCTCTCTTTTTTTCTCAGAGACACTATAGTGAGGAGGACCCCGAGAAGGAGCAGAGGGTGAAAGAGATCGAACGGCTGCTCATGTCAACAGAAGATGAGCTGAGAGGCCGGCCGTCACTACCAGTAAGTGGCATGCAAGTCCGCGTGAGAGCACAATTCATGTGCACGTGTCTTTTAAGAACAGTAGTTGGATGTGTGTTTCGTGTGAGGAGGAAACATCTGGGGGGTCTGTTTCTGCAAAAGTGACGAAATAGGACCTTATCGCCATTTTGGCACATGTGCATGACCCCTTGTGCAAGCCTCAACCCGACACTTCTTTACATAAAAGTTCCCTTTCTTCTTCTCTTTTTTCTCATTTGTTCAATTTTTTTTACACCTCTTCCCTTATTGTCAGGCTTGCATTTTCTCTCTCGGTGCTTGTTTTACACTTACTCTACTGCGCTCACATTTTCAGATGGTTATTTTTTTACCAGTTATTTATACTCTTTATATCATTTTCTCCCCCCAGATGAATTTGCCCTATCCGATCTGGGCCGGCCAGAGCTCTTTGACCAACAGCTCAGAGGGTGTAATGTTATTACCTCATCACCATGCCCCGGCACTGCCTCTGGACCAGAGCTGCCTACCTGAGGAGAGCGCCTCTGCAACACGCGCCCACAGCAACAACAACAACAACAACAACAACAACAACAGCAGCAGCCGCCATCATCACAGCACTCCAACGTTCTCAAATACTATGCCAGAGTTCATGGAATGCGTCATTGATTCAGTAAGTGTCTGCGTTTACTTTGTCCTACATGTTAAGACAACATTTTGTTCATTTTTTATGTGCCATGACCAACTGTGTCAAGATGAAAAAGGGTAGCTTTAGCAAGTAGCGACATAGATTTTTACCAAGTAGTGGGCTCTGACCCATATTTTCCCACCCTTCTCCTAGAGCCTCTCCTCAGGGGATGAGGCCACTACTGTTCTCAGAAAAGACAGGGTCTCGCCCAATCAGGGCTCAAGAACCAATCACGGAGCGTGGGTTGGTTTCATCTGCTCAACTCCCAAGCCTCTACCAGTCAGAAACGTCCCCTTTTCACCCTCACAGGTAGTTAAAGTAGCCGCGTGTGATCAGAATCCATCCAATCACCAACCTGCCACCTGATGATATCAACAAACAATCATTCAGAATTAGTTCCTCTTCCACCTTTTTGTTTTTTAGTTCAATCATTTCATCCATTCCTCTCCATTCCCTGTGTGCTCTCATGATCTGCCAGATTGTTACTGCTTTAAAATAAACCCGTCAAACTACTTTTGATTGATTGCTTTTCTTCCATTTGCTTCACAGTTTCTCAACCAGTCAATGAGTCCAGAACACTCCGACAACGACAGCTTGCCAATGAGCTCGCCTGTGGACTCCAAGCCTCTTATCCACCACACTATCAGGCACCAGAAAGAGAATGACATGTAAGTGGCTCTATCTCTAATGCATTTTAATACGCAGTTATGCAGAATTTGGGTAAATGAGGATTTACAAACTCTCTCTTTCTCTCTCCCTCTCAGGTTCAGAACTCCAAACATCCGTCGTTCGATCATGGAGTCATCTCCTTGCACGCCCACGCCGTTCAGGTCAGCCCTGGCCATGCAGGAGGCCAAGTATGGACCCGTCAAACTACTGGTGAGAAAGAGACTTCAAAAATATCTTGAATTTGTCATGTTACCTTTCTGTTGTGCTTGCTGTAGTGACTCACTGGTGGATTTGTATGTTTTTTCCAGAACTCCCCTATGGAGCAGCAGATGGTAGATTCCATCAAGCAGGAGCCGATGGAGTGTCCCATCGAGCAGCCTCCTCTGAAGAAGATAAAACAAGAGGTACTTTCTACTCAACATAAGCACACACACACATGTGTACGGAGCCCCGGCAGCCAGCAGCGATAGAGAGAAAGAATGAATAAATTGAGGCTATGATTTATTAATTTGTACTCACAAGATAAATGATATATACAGAGAGCAGCCTTTCTCCCCGAAGCATGAAGCGTCTATCCATAGCTATCTACAAGCAAGGACAAGTGCATGAATGACTTGGCCTTGTGCACTGTTTCCTGCCCACAAATTAATCGAAACGTGGGAACGATTTAATTAAATTGAGGTAATTATATCTCATGCGTACCAATTATTAAATTGTGGCCTTAATATAAATATTTTTTCTCTATAAGGCCACTCCCGCACTCCATACATACTGTATGTTAAAAATATAACGAAAAAACATGCAGACAAAATGTGAGACTGACAAAAGAAGATTTTTTTGTTTTTATGTTGAGAAGGCAAAGGCGAAAAGTGGGATGTACTTTCAGTTTGCTGTTGTGGTAGCAAATGTGGGTACATGATTTTTAGTATTTCCAGTTTTGCAATGCAATCTTGGTCAAATTGGAGGTCAGGGTTGTCAGGGAAGATCAGTATCATTGTTTGAGGCTACTTTATGTATGTATTCACTCTCAATATTCACCATGATGTGTTCCGGTGTCTTATAGGTTGAGTCCCCGTGTGAGAGGAGTCCGTGTATGCAGTGGGAAGGACAAGACCTTCACACGCAGCTCTTCTCCCCAAACGGCCCTGCACAGGAAGTACCTGTAAGTTCACTTTTGACCACTTCATGTTCTCTAATGTGAAGCTTACTCACAAATATCCTCAAACCATAATCTTGACTTCTGTTGCTAAGTTTTTTTTTTACATTTTCATTCAGGATCTGCTCACCAGCTCATTACTGAGTGAAGATGGACACAGAATCTACCACCTCCCTCACAGAGGCATGGGCAGCCCACTACAGGTGTGTATACGTTTTAAAAATGCTATGTGGTGATGCATGTTAAACCATAAAAAACTCACCATCCTCTCTTTTCTCTCACCAACAGCAGCTCAGCTCCTGGGAACAGGTGACCTGTGGGAAAACAGGGGAGCACGTTTTGGCCTCCGAGCAGAGCCACAAGTACATCAACACTTACCCCACGAGGACGCTGGTCATGTAGACAGAGAGACACATGTTGAACTGGAAAAGATCAACAATCCCTGCGCTGGACGCAGCGCTGCGGATTACATATTTGTTGTGGTACAACAGTTGGGAGAGGCTTCTATGCCACTTGGTGTTTTTACACTCACACTTGTTGGATTTCAACCAACCAAAGACTAAACATTTTTTAAAATCTTTTTGTACAGAATTTGCTCTGGGTTCTATTGTTCGTCCTTTTACCTTTTGGTCTCGTCACTGTGTTATTATCGATGTTGT
Source organism: Adelosebastes latens (assembly GCA_916700685.1). Taxonomy (NCBI): domain Eukaryota; kingdom Metazoa; phylum Chordata; class Actinopteri; order Perciformes; family Sebastidae; genus Adelosebastes; species Adelosebastes latens. The sequence continues at coordinate 266 of CAKAKR010060508.1, read as the reverse complement.
ATTATAAATGGGAAAGGGTGGCTATATAATTTGGGCTGTATTATTAATTCCGAATTTTGATATTAATATAAAGAACAAGTTGATTAATTTATTTCTTTTGTTTTGATAATGTTGTTTTTACAATTGGCCAATGGAGCAGTGTTGTAAGTTAAGTATTTAAGCATTGTTAGCATTATCATAAATCCAAAGGCATATTAATGAATTCAAAACTGACCTCTTTATTTCAGTCATGAAACTTTTCTGTTTCTTTTTTTCTTCTTTTTTTT
>CAKAKR010060505.1:0-22314 GCA_916700685.1 Adelosebastes latens | reverse complement strand
TGTGTGTGTGTGTGTGTGTGTCTGTGTGTGAGTGTGACATTTGAGAAGTCTTTTGTGCGCCCTGCCTCTCAGACAGAATCTATCTCTATGCTCCCAGCCCTCAGTTGCCAGGCAACAATTCAGCCTTGTTTTAAGATCCAGTCGTACCTTTTTAAAAATTATAGTAATGCAGCGCTTCCCATTTGTGGAATTTATTTGAGTAAATTTCCCAGATCTTTTTAGTTTTTTGTATTTTTGTATTCAGAAGGCTATATTCACTTGATACAAAGTGCAGATTGATAGAAAAGTCTGTTTTGCAGCTGACTTTCAAATTTCAGATTGACTCTGCAGAAAGCATTGTAATTGCATATGATGAACATAGATAATGAACATTTCTGACTACATTATTATGCAAGACAGCTTCCTGTTAAATACAAAGGACTTATAAGTGTGTCCCAGAAGTTACTAATCATATAATAATATGAAGAATAACACTAGACATGTTTAGCCCAGTGTTTCCCCTTCATTCAGTCGCAGCAGGGTGCTACAGCAATCCCTTGTGCTTAGGGCTGGGCAATAATTCAATATGATAATTGATCATTTTTAAAAGGAATCGTATCCTGATGAAATTATATATCGTGATATCATGATACAGTATTACGTCATCTAAATTGATAATAACAAGCACACACTAACTCAAATTGCTCAGAAAATCAGAATTGATAAGAATTCTGCTTACGGGAATACCACAATGCAGTTAAATCAAACTATTGTCTTACTGTGATTACTCTGTATTTTTGTGCATGCATAATCAGTCAGTGTATAACAAGAAATATTTATTCATTTTTCTCTGTAATTCACTTGAACCTGTTACGTTCATTTTGCACTAATTCAATTAGAAAATACTCAGTACTTTTCATTTGGCAAGTATTTAATCCACACAGGAGTATACAAAAATAAGCTTTACCATGTTGTTATTTCATATAGACTATTTATTTATTGAATTACCAGAAAACATGCTATATCGTGATATATACCATTATCAAAATATGAAATTACTTATATCAATATATTGCCCGGCCCTACTTGTGTTTAATATTGCTAAATTTATCACTATTTTCCTGCAGTCAAGTTCTGTCACTCAAATGGCATTATCACAGCCGGAGACCCATTGTTTTCCTCTTTCTCTTCATGTTGATGTGTAAAACTACAATTTGTATGAACTCTGCACTTCCTGCATGTATCTGGCAATTGATGCATTTCAGTGTGAAGGTGTTTTGCAGTGAAGACAGTGGTAGGTTCACTGTCAAGCCTTCTCAGGAAGTGTTGACATTGTCAGCAAGACATTAGCTAGACTTACCAAAAGTTGACTAATTAAAAGTTTACCTAAAAATAAAATTAGTTTTTAGTCAGGACAATGGAAGTTGGCGCAGAAGCTTTACAGTTTAGGCAATCTAGGGCATGAACAGTGGTAATCAGACCAAAGGATCTGAGCACAATACCATTCTTACATTAGGTAGTACTGTGTGTGTGTGTGTGTCTACACTCAGGTCTTATGGTAAAAAATCACATTATACTGCTAATGCACATTGTAAATGCACATCATTATGTTGAGATTTTATGAGTTATACACCATAATGTCTTAAAGCCTATAATGTCTGAGCTGTTTTAAAGCCTCCTGCATCTTTAACTCAGCCAATACTTTTAAGCTCAATTTAGTTTACATATAATTATAATATAAAGTTATCCAAAGTTCCTTCCCCATCAGTATCATTGCACATAGCAAATCACACACACACAAAGAAAGTTTCATGTGGAAACAATGTTTTAGGTGTGGTGGTGTGTGGAAAGTGGAAACATTGCTACCAATTAAGTCATGTACAGACAAGATGAAGTCAAATTGTTGGAGGCAGCATTACTCTGTGCATTCAAAGATGCTCTACATGGAGATTAATGTAGCTCATGTGTTGTAGGAAAAACAAGCAATCAAATCAGTTACTGATTTGATTTAAAGTTGTATTATTTCAACCTGTTTGTGAGCATGCACAGTCACTAAATTCCACAACTTGCATTTGATTGTGTTATCACACAGACTGTCAGTACTGCGATGATGCTTCATCCATTTCAGGCCTATTTCAGCCAAATCCCATAGTTTAGTAAATGAACACATGGCCCAACAGCTGGCAGCCTTTTCAACTGAGTACGACTTCATTTCCCCCGAGACAGACATTGCATAATGCACAATGGGTGCTGGGGGTCTCCCCAGCTCAAACTGCTCCGGCGGCGTAGTGGGGTGTTTTGTTACACCACATTAGATTCTGTCACTAACCGCCGAAGAGGGAGTGGTTAGAGGCCACAAGCGGTTTGCATTGGTTAGACCTGACCCGTCCAGCTGTCGCGTCTACGATCAAGGCTCACACTTGTTTGATGGTTAGAGCTCAGCTATTAATTGCTGTTACCATTTCATTGGTTAGGCTTGTAGCTAAGCTGGAGTTTAGAATGCAGCTCGCAGCATTATAGTGATATCAAAATGTAAAAAAAAATGTGACTGCTTAACCACTGGCTTTTCATTTGCATTTGCAGCGCCATGATTGTTGGGTATGGATGAAAAGAGAATTGTCAGTGAGGTGTGAATGCCATGAGATTACAAAAATGATTGTTATTCATGATGTTACAACATGACACCTGCCACTCAGTGATGCAAAGCGTGCTCTTTGAATTTAACTACATGGAAATACCATTCCTAAAGGCAGTAGAAAGTCACAATTAATTTTGAGCTACAGAAAGCTGCCACTGCGAAATGGTGTGTTTGTGATTTCAAAGAACTGCAAAGATATAGGTCAGTAGTGATGTGTTGCTTACAACTCTGACACATACAGTATTTCTGGTTTGATTTGTTTTGATATCATCAAACATCAGCTGGCCAATGCTGAGACAGTTGAGGTTTGTCAGAGACTGCATGGTTGAAACGGCAGATTAGAAGCTGTTAAGGCTAAACGCTCACAGTAAGATTTTTCATCTGTGTCGTCCAAAAATCAGTCAAGTGCGTCTAAACAACTTTCCTTGGTCGCACCGGTGTGCCTGACATTTAGCAAGACTGTCTCTGTGTGTGTATGAGCGAAACCGTGCCCTGTACTCCTACTCTCGCAATATCATATATATGCTGCGGTGCCCGTTATACCTGTCCCAGCCGACATCATAGGTGGAGGTAACTGCTCCACCACCTGTCTCCCCTCCTGTCCCCAGTAAGATCCTGATCAGAGACGCTGGATTCATTTCAGAAGTGGAGATGGGGGCAGAAAGTGTGTGTGTGACACTGTAGGATACATTTAATAACACAATGCAACTTTACCGCTAATTTCTTCTCTGCTCAGATGATCGCCAAACAGCTGATCTGCTCTGAGCGCATCCCTCTCTCCGTTGCTCGCCCATTCTTTCGCTATGCACTCATTACGCTCCTCTTATACAATACAAACTTAGCATGTAAACGTGGATTTCACTTAAACACAGCCATGGCCATTTTCACACAGTAGTACTGCGAGCTTCAAATCTTGCGTGGCGAGGCATTTCACACGTTTTTTTTCTTCATCTACTATTGTTCGCAATGTGGGACAAGGGCGTAAAGTGGGGGGCTTATGGCCCCTTGAACCCCCTACTTCCAGCTGGGGTGTAAGAATATATCGAAAATATCGATTATCGCAACATTATATTTTGTGATACTGTATCGATTCTCAAAAGCACTATTGATTCTTAATTAATAGTTTACATGCAAAGATGAACTCAGTCAATACTTTATTTAATTTGCAAAGAGATGGGCCCTCTCAGGATGTTACAGGGACTGTGATAATCCCACTGTTTTGATTACATAAAAAAAGTAAACTTTTTTTAATCAGATTGTATGCATATGGCAATGTGTTTTTTATACTATGAAATGTTTCCTAAAATTAGATTTAAAAAATCAAACTATATCGCCTTTCTTACAGTCTCGCAATATATTGAATTGTAACCCCTGTATCATGATACGTATTGTATCACAAGGTTCTTGCCAATACACTGCCCTACTTCCAGCGCCCTTCTGATCAAACGGAGATGGTCTCATCTGACTCAAAAAACATTTATGTGCATCTTTATCCCTGTTAATCATTTACATGTGTTAAGAAATGACCTGTGTGTGTGTGTGTGTGTGTGTGTGTGTGTGTGTGTGTGTGTGTGTGTGTGTGTGTGTGTGTGTGTGTGTGTGTGTGTGTGTGTGTGTGTGTGGGAACTGACAAAAAAGTAACGCTTAAAATGTATTAAATTTTGGGTGCACCTAAATGAAAAAGTTGGGTGCACCAGTGCAACCAATGTAAAATGTTAGTCTGGAGCCCTGCCCGTTTGCTGAAAGTAATTTACACCATGACTCCAGAGCAGTAGGCACACAAGGAAGGGCTGTTGAGGACATGAAGTAGCAGGAGGGAGGCAATAGCATCCCCTCTGCAATGCATATTTGCTAATAATTGAAAAAAAAAACCAACTGTCAATTGATCTATGTATTCAGAGTAAACACCTGCTGTTGAATACTCTGACAGTGTCACATGAGTGATTAAAGCTTAACCCAAATGAAAATAATTTTCTCTGTTTTTATCCGAGCAGAGTACTTCTGGAGTCACGTCGCAAGTCAAAGAAAATCACAGCCAGAGGGATTTTCACTGGTGGCCGGGTGGTGAGAGGAGTGGACTGGCAGTGGGAAGACCAAGATGGAGGCAACGGAAGGAGAGGAAAGGTAGGGTTGCTCCCAAGAAAGTAGAGTAACTGTAACTATACTCTGCCCATGTTTTTGCTCCACAAACCAACAGTTTTGACCTGTAAATATGTACATTACAGAGATGAGATCATTGAGCACTGAGGCCAAGAAGACATAGACTCCAGTAAGTCAGACACCTTCTTGGGCCAGTGCTCGAAAGATGTTTCTGGTTTTACTATTTCTCATGTAGTGAAAAGCATGTGATCTTTATCACTTTTCTTTTTTACAAATACGTTTCTACATCACATGAGGGCTTGCGGTATAAGGTACAAGTGTAGAGATATCTTAATGTTTTTTGCTGAATGAACATGACGGCTAAATGATTCAGTTCCAAAAATGCAGGCAAACTCCACTTTTTGTTATAACTTCAAAACTGCACCATTAAGTGGATAATATATCCCTGGAGGTAAGGCAGCCTTGGTGAGCCTGACAGAGGCCATCATCACAACCACATGTGTGCCACTGAATGGAGCATGACCACCCCTAAGGGCTGCATAGAAGGATCCCTTGCCTTAAACAACCATAGGGAGGAAAAAACAAACTGGCATCTCAGGATATGATGTGATTTGAAATGTGCAGGAGCCTCAACCAAAACAGGAAGGGCACTGCCTGACTCAACATGTTTGTAGCATGGACATGTTACAGGCAAGCGAGAACACAATCCAGTCCAGTTCAGTCCTCTGGTGCCTAGCTATGTGTGCAGCATTATGCTAAAGTTGAAGATAACTATATTGTTTTGTTCTGCAGCCTTTAAGTTCATAAAAAATATATCTCTTATCTGCAATCCACTGTAATGGATACTACAATAACCTTCCATCCATCCATCCATCCAATTTCTTCCGCTTATCCGGGGCTTGGTCGCGGGGGCAGCAGGCTTAGTAGGGTATTCCAGACGTCCCTCTCCCCAGCATCGTTTCCCAGCTCTTCCTAGGGGACCCCGCGGCATTCCCAGGCTAGACGAGATATATAATCTCTCTAGCATGTTCTGGGTCTAACCCCTGGGCCTCTTACCAGTTGGACGTGCCCAGAAAACCTCTTAAGGCATCCAGGAGGCGTCCTGATCAGATGCCCAAACCACCTCAGCTGGCCCCTTTCAACGCAAAGGAGCAGCGGCTCTACTCCGAGCTCCCTCCGGATCTCTAAGTCTGAGCCCAGCCACCCTACAAAGGAAACTCATTTCCGCCGCTTGTATCCGCGATCTCATTCTTACGGTCACTACCCACAGCTCATGACGATAGGTGAGGGTTGGAACGTAGATGGACCGGTAAATCGAGAGCTTTGCCTTCTGGCTCAGCTCCCTCTTCACCACAATGGTCCGGTACAGCGCCCGCATAACTGCAGACTCCGCACCGAACCGCCTGTTCATCTCCCACTCCATTTTTTCCTCACTCGTGAACAAGGCCCCTAGATACTTAAACTCCCTCGCTTGGAGCAAAGACTCACTCCCATGCCGGAGGGTGCAATCCACCGTTTTCCGGCAGAGAACCATGGCCTCAGACTTAGAGGTACTGACTCTCATCCCGACCGCTACAATAACCAAAATCAATATATTGTCTCATATCACTGTGTCAGTAATATATTGATATCAGCCACCTGTAGCTGGGGCGGAGAGTTACAAATCAGTGAAAAGTAAAGATTGCAAATTGCAGATCCCACTGTTCTGATTGCATAAAAAAAGTAGACTTTCATTTTCACATCATTTTTTTCAAATCACAGTTTATCATCTTACTTACAGTATCGCAATATATTGAATTGCAACCCTGTATCATGATACATGTTGTATTGCTAGATCCTTGCCAATACACAGCTGCAACTCAGCATAATTTTCCTTAAGTGAAGAATACTAAATTAGCCCTGTTGTTAAACTTCAGCAGCTATAGCCAATAATCCAGATTTAGTGGAAAATATAGTCTGATGAGTTGGATCCTTGTTGACTTGTACACAATGTGTTGGAAAATGATCAAAATATGATAGTAACTTTGTATGATGAAAGGAGGTAGTAGAACGCGCCACTGAAAAACCTTTACTCCTTGGTTTAATTCCTCAGATTCCTATTTATCTTAACTGAGGCTATAAACAGACTTCCTTGCTGCAGGTTATTCCAGGCTTAAACACATTATTAGAAAGTAATGCAATGGCTGATGAGGCTGCATTTGTTTAGCACACTCTATTTAGATTTATACTGTAAATGTGCTGTAAAGTGCTTGTATTTTGACTCTGGTCCAGACCCAAGAGTGTTCAATTTAAGAGTCCCTCCAGGCAATTTAAGACTTCATTTTGCTGTGTTATTTAATGGCATATCTCATTACAGTTTTATGATGCTGTAAGCAATATGCTCTCCAGAAAACTGCTATTGCATGTCCTGCAGCTTAGATGTTCCGTTAGTTTAGCATGAATATTACCTCCCGAGGCCCATTAATCAATTACCTCTGTAAGGGGCCTGGAAATAATTTAACTATTTGATTTCTGTATTTACTTAAGGCACAGCTTTTAATTAAAGAATTAATTTACTCCGATACAGCTCTTCTCTTGACACTTTCTAAATGTGATGAAAGCGTTGCGCTGCTTGTGATGGAGAGAGAATTGTCTGGTGTGAAAATCCCAAGCCCATCTTCCAAATTTGAATTGATTTTGCGGTCCCCCATTCATAGCTCATTGCTTATTTATGCCTATAACACATCATTTTTCTTGGCTTACAGTGCCCTTCAGTTTTTGTTTTTTTTTTAGCCAAAAGCTGTGAGCTGGTCCTCACTACAGAAGTTGGGTACAGCATTAGTCATAATGTATTACAACAAGTACTAACTCAAGAGAAGCTGTGTGTGTGTAAAAATGAAGTGGCAGGTGTGTTTGTTGGAGTGCTTTTGGTGGTTTTGATGAACTCTTTACTCTGGGCTCTCTGGACAAGCATGTGAGACAGTCAAAAGATAGACTCACACTGATTATTCATTTTTTAAGAGCAGCTTTTCTCCCTTTTCTTTAGCTTTCTCTCTGTGAAAAAGTAATACATGTCTTATTTATTAAAATGTAAAGGTTTTGTTTTTTTGTATCTTTGTAGGAAGAGGATTAATGATGTTATTTAATCATCTTTGGGTTTCTGTGATGATAGCAGTGTTTTCCAAAGTATCTTCTAAAAGTGCTAACAGTTTTTGCTAACAGTTTTTTGTGAAGAGCCTTTCCTATTTTCACGTTCTGTTCAAACAGTGGGGGCCGGGAATTGTCCTGGCAAAAAAAGTAGACTGACTGTCAGTATATTTCAAAATAAATATATGTTGGAAATGGAGATATCCACTAAATTGGCATGACGATGAAGAGAAAACGCTTTTCATGCTGACCTAAGCACACTACAACTGCAGTTTGGCTAACTGATGGAAACATACATGGATAGTGTTGTTTAGGACCTTCCTAAATTCACCAAGATGATGCAGCTAACCATATCTGTATACCCAGACTGTAATCTTTGTTAATTATTTATTAGCGGAATAACAACTGCATCTAATTCCCTTTCGATGGGGAAGAAGAGTCTTCTGAAACCTGTCGTACCATTTAGAGGCAGACCGGTTAATCGGTTTGGCCTATTAATCTGCATTTTTGGATAGAAAATCATGTTTCAAAGGTTCCTTGTTCTGATAGCAATCAGCTATGTTTCCCACAGGCTCTGTCTCTGGCCCGGCTGAACTAGGCTTGTCTTTGTCTTGTGTCTTGTTTTGTCTTTGGAAAAAAACACAGTAATGGTTGCAAAAGTTTAATTTAAACATTGTTGGAGATTTTGCAACTATTCTCAACTGGTTAAAAAAAAATAAGACAATAAGAGGTTTAGTATTGACTGTGAGATTGCAATGCAGGGAGAATTACAGCAAAATCGAATTGTGACCTCAAGAATCAAAGCATAATCAAATTTGTTCTTGACGAATCCCACTGCTAATATTTCTCAGTAGTTAGGGAATTAAACTTCACTTGAATTCAAAACACAGTGACTGTGGAGCATATGGAGCATCTGACACTACCAAGTATAGATTTAATACATCAGTATGCCAGCATTTTGCAAAAACTAAACTCCCAACTACACTAAAAACTCCAAGCCTTAGAGTGGCACAGAAGATGTTGGACCCTTCAACTAGAGGAGCCCAAATTCAACTTGTGTTAGCAGACATCTCCTTGTCTTTGAGCTAGACACTGAATACGTACTTGGCTCCAGGGTTGCTGTTCTGTAGTTCAACTTTTACTCTGACCTTCAATTTGGTCACCAAACCCCTGCTCAAAAGCACCCACGAAGAAAGTGATCCCTTTCTGGTCAATATTATATTTTCACATACAGTATGCCAAAACCTTTATTTTCATTAACAGCTGGTCAATAAATTATCATGAAATTAGGTTTTAGGGAACTTTCACAAGTCATAGTCTGTAGTCCGAATCAGAGTGAAATTAATACTTTTGGTTCCTTTTATAGTTAGTCTCTTAGTCTGTTTCGGTTTCGCAGTGCACAAATTAAAGTGGAGGAGCGTGTACTGAGGAGCGAATTTATCTTTTTCGTCTCGAAATCTGCCACTTCTATGCAGGGAGTTGCGGACTTTGATATATTGCTGTCGAAGTTTTTTCACTTTCACTCGGCACTGATCTACTGTGCGCGCGAATCCCTTCTCCTCCAGTTTAATGACTTTACGAACGTCACTTTATTTAGCATATTCTGTATGTTCTCTTTGGCCCAGATGTCAAGCAAACATTGGACTTCTGCAGACGTCCAGGTCAGTCCTCTCCCACTCATGTTGACCTGTCATTTGTCCATCTCAACAAATGCCCGCACAGGCAGCCTGTGTTTTGGTTCGCTTTGAAACGGACCGAGACCACCTCTCCAAGCGGTCTCGGACCACTTGTTTTGGTCCGCACTGGAGTACAATTACTGCGTTCACCACTGCCCAAACGAACCGCACCAGAGTTCGATTAAAACGGACTGAATGTTGGCTTGTGAAAGTGCCCTAAAACTCAAAACAATCTGCTTTCAATGTGTCCTTATCTGTCTTGCTCATCTCATCCCTCCTCCTCCTCCCCCTCCTCCTCCACAGGTGACAGAGATACAGGACTGGAGTGCAGCCAGCCCTCACAGCGCTGCCTACGTACTGTGGGACAACGGGGCCAAGAACCTGTACCGAGTTGGCTTTGAGGGAATGGTGAGCAAACTTCCAGGCCTGAACCTCACGCTCACTCACACACACGCAGAGACGCACAAAAGATCAGCTGTCGGGTGGCTTTTGTGTTTGACCGCAGGGCTGAGGCTCTTTCTTTTGCTGCCAGGCCTTTGTGAGAGCCACGCAGCCAGCATGAGTAAGGCGCCATTGTAAAGGCAGCTGGAAGGGGAAGGTATATCTGCATGATAAAGGCAAGCTGTTCCTTCTGCTTTTTAGGGAGGAGAGAGTGAACATGGAGGTCAACTTTAAAGGAGGGGGGCCATTCTCTTGGGGTTGTTGCAGGCGCGGGCTACACACGCGTCTCAAATGAAAAGCACCATCCTCATTGGTGGAGACTGCCCTTGCCTTTTTACGAAAGAGGCCAATCGGGTGTCTCGGTCGCATAACAGATTTGCCCTTTTGTTATTTTAATAGGCTGATAGAAAAGTGGATGGCATCTGCCTCTGGATTAAATAAATCATGGAATCGACCCCCCATCTTGACTGTTTTATTTTGACTTTGTTTGTTATTAAGGCAGCGATTAAGTCCCGCTAATAACTACAAAGGTAGTGCACATTAGGGTATGTTCCTACAGTAATTCAGCATGCGAGGCCAACACCTTTTACCGTTTGGTAATGTCTGCTTTGTGCTCAAAGCATCATAAGAAGTGTGTTTCTGGCTGGATACAGTAGGATAGACTTGAGTTATTAATTTGTTGGGACTTGTTGTACTTTAGTGTTCCATCAGTTCAGAGGAATGTTTGCTCTGCCTCACGATCATCTCTGCCCTCTAACTCTGCCACGGTGGCTGCGCATCTGAGTCATCACAAATGATACGATGCCTTCTCTCTGTAGTAATGTTTCATTGTCCTGCCTCACCCTTAGGGCACTGATATTGTTGGTATACTAGGCAACTACACTGACACTACACAGCTTGAAGTGTGTAAATTCTCTGCTTCATTATTCACGATCACCGTGCCCCTCCTCTAATGGAATTACCTCGGGTAATTATCTAACCCCTTCCCTCTTTTCTCTCTCAGTCGGATCTGAAATGTGTCCAGGATGCCAAAGGAGGCTCTTTTTACAGAGACCACTGTCCCGTTTTAGGTAAGTAAGCCTTGTGATCCGTGTCCACCGTCATTATTGCACCAATTCTCTCACCTATCGTTCTGGTGCAGTGAATTCAAGGGCATTAGGGGAGTTTCACTTGTAGTTAATCGTGTTTGGCCAGTAGATGGCAGCGCTGCATAGTCACCTGGCTCCCAAAGCCAAGTACAGGCTCAGGTCATGCAGTTAAGAGTATTCCAAGAATTCCAGGAAGGAAGGAATTGTAGGGCTGCTCGATTATGGCAAAAATCACAATCACGATTATTGTGGTCAATATTGAGATCACGATTATTTAACACGATTACTCATTGACTCTGGAGACATCATGCATTTCAAAAGAGGATTTTGTAGCCTACATTTTAAAGTTAAATGCATCAATCTGGTGCACTTTGAGAGGAAAATTAAGAGGCTAGATCTATGAAGAGCTCTGTGCTCTAGTAAACAATTTAATCAAACGCATTGGTTGTATAGATATGAATAGTGATGACGCAGCAAAAAACGTCACACCCACAAAACATGGTAAACGAGACTGGGGTCTGTGTTTCAAGTCGGGTAAGGTAGGTTGCTGACATCGCTGCACTGAGGACAGTCCGCCCCGGTTGACGGTCACGCCAGGAGCATGAAGCTCTGCCCCTCCCCGCAGGGAGAGAGGGCACAGCGAGCACTAAGTGGCGAGGTCCGGGCGAGGTGTTCTGTAAAGTGCCACCGTCAACCCGGGCCTTTCCAAGCCGACCTAGAGCTGGTTGCGTCGCACCGCCATGGAGGAAATACGCATGCCAGAAGCAGCTGTAAAGGAAAGGGGTGCGCTGGATTTATAGCACAAGATAAAACGAGAGCGTCATTGAGAAAAACGGAATGCGTCACAATAATAATTTTATGTCGATTATCTTGCTTTAATAATCGTTGGAAGCCAAAATTGTAATTGTAATTTAAATTTGATTAATGCCACAGTCCTAACGAATTGTACGTCTGGATTCAACACTGCAGCAGAAATCTCTCATTAGGTTTGATAGTGTTATTACATTATTCATAGATAGTGACTTGTAGTGATGCTTTACCTCTGTTTTGTTGTTACCAATTTGCAACAATATATGTGCTTGAAAAGTTTTGTAATACTATTTTTTTCACAAAATTATCAGAATTTATTTCTCTAAAATGTATTTTCCTATATTTCTCTCCCTAATTCTGTTTTAAATCACTTTGTTTTTTGATGCATGTTTAGTAACACAAATGTTGTTATTAATAGACCTAACTGTACCTTCATCTCGCAGGTGAGCAGAATGGCAACAGAAATCCGGGCGGTCTCCAGATTGGAGACCTGGTCAACATCGACTTGGACCTAGAGATTGTTCAGTCCCTCCAGCACGGCCACGGTGGGTGGACTGACGGCATGTTTGAGACGCTCACCACCACCGGCACAGTATGCGGCATCGATGAAGATCACGATATTGTCGTTCAGTATCCCAGTGGGAACAGGTGAGTCCCTACATAAACTGGCTCAGAGTTATTGGCTGCTAAGAAGTGGAACCAATGAAACTGCATCTCATCACCATAATTTCCCATAAATTGAGTTTTATGTAACCCTTTTCACCTTAGCTCAGTCACACTTACGAACATCTTCACTACAAGATGAAATTATGGTTTCTAACACTTGAGAGATGAGACTCTCTAAAAAATAGTGGTCAATTTGTTGTAAAGTATAGTTTAACTTAACTTAACTGTACAATAATTTGTGCAGTAATTCAACTGTGCAATACTCTGATATTAATACTACATTTATACTGTACATTTCAAGAAATATTCTTATTTAATTCTTATTTACACTATTTATTTTACACCATTTATATTTAACACTCTTAATAGATCCAACTTCTCAGCATTTTTTTATTTTTTATTTACTTATTTACACTGTGGTTATACATTGGATGTGTTTGATGCACGTATTTGTACTAGGGCTGTCAAAGTTAACGCAATAATGCGTTAACATAAATTTGTTTTAACGGCAATAATTTCTTTAACGCAATTTGCGATTTTTAGGTTGTAGCGGGCTCAGTATTAAAGCTAGAGTGAAGATACTGGCATCAAATGAAACTATAAAATCCTAAGGAATCCATTGGTCATACTAGCTTGTCATTGTTTTTTGTTGTTAATTGATTTCCAGTAATAGATATGTACATACATTTGCATAAAGCAAGCATATTTGCCCACTCCCATGTTGATATGAGTATTAAATACTTGACAAATCTCCCTTTAAGGTACATTTTGAACAGATAAAAAAATTTGCAATTAATTTGCGATTAATCGTGATTAACTATGAACAATCATGGAATGAATCACAATTAAATAGTTTAATGATTGACAGCCCTAATTTGAACATATTTCTTATATTTCTCATCTCTTATTTTGTTATTTATTTATATTACTCTACATATATTGTGTTATATATTGCATATGTACATAATTTACATTTTACTATATATATATATAAGAGCAACTGTTACGTCCTAATTTTCCCCCAGGCATCAATAAAATATTTCTGATTCTGATTAAAAGTGGATCTTCTTAGCACCCTAACTGCTAATTTTCAGTTTGCTTCTAGTATTTATAACAATGTTATCTCTTTACTCTGTCTGACATTGATCATTTAAACAAGGTTTTTTCTATAGTTTATAATTTTGTATTACTCAATCGTGGCTTGCAAATCCACAAATATTCCATGTGACTGTTTAGAAATCTATACTTGATCAGGTATCATATTTTATGAATTGTAAGTGAATTAGTCAGAGTTGTTTGAATGCATTCATCTCTGTATCCTCAGATGGACATTCAACCCAGCAGTGCTGACAAAGGCCAACGTGGTGCGCAGCGGTGACGTAGCAGCCGGGGCAGAGGGGGGCAGCTCCCAGTTCGTAGTGGGAGACCTGGTCCAGATTTGCTACGACATCGACCGCATCAAGCTGCTACAAAGAGGCCATGGAGAGTGGGCTGAGGCCATGCTACCTGTAAGAGTCTGAAAGATGTTTACACACATTTGTGCAAATTTAACCACTCACACCGAGCCTTCTTTAGTTAAATGTCAGTTGAAATTTCATGCTGACATACACGTGTAAAATGTTCATGATTGATTTTCAAAAAATAGATGTAGAATATTTTTTAGAAATGTGTCTGTAGATTTATTGCATTTATCTGGGTAGTACAACGTCAAATGAAACTATTTCATCTACTATCTACTGGACTGTAGCTGTGAAGTTGTGTGAGTGACAAAACATCTTCAAATCTAAACTACACTGGACAGTTTCATTTAAACCTGACAAGAAAAATCTGTTGGGTACTTGAAAATATGAGAAAATCAGTGCTGTTAATATTGGCACCAGACATTTTTGTGATTATTTAAAAAAACGAACCAAAAAACAGAATTTTGACTTGGACTTCATCGCGAGTACACAATTTGTATGCAAGAAGCTTCTATAAATTAGACTCAATCCATCTAGCTGTGTGTAATTTTCTGCTGTTTCCCCCCACACTCTGTGCCAGTCTGTCATCTTCTTTAAAGAAATGTTGCAGTATTACTAACATGCAGAGACACGATTCCTCAGCTCAAATCTCTCTATGGCTGTGTTGTTGCCAATTTTTTATTGTATTTATCTTTCTTTGCTCTGGACACGACTTTATTCTTCCCTTATTATGAAGTTTGTTCATCGCTGCCCAGCACGCCTTAGGTTATGTAACGCCAGTCTCCTCCAATATGCCACTTGTCCCTGCCAAACTGGCCCCCCTCAGCAGCTAATGAGCCTTAAAACCCTGAGATGGGTTGTAGCTTTGATCACTAACCACGGCTGTTTGTCGCCCGCTGCTGCTCCTACTGCAGCAGTCCCCGTTATTGATGGCATCCTCCAGGACAGACCCAGACCCGGCTCGACAGACTCAAAGTGCCTCTTTCTCATATAGCCAAGATCGAGATGATATGATTGAAAATTGGAAAGCATTTGGCTCTGTCCTCTCTGTATTGCCTGTATAGATGAAGAATGGTCTAGCCGGTAGAAAGGTTTCTTTCTTTTAAATCCATCTTCTTTCTCGTGCAAGTAAATGTCCTCACAGCTTAAATGTCTAATATTTAGCTTTTTCTGTCAGGTTTTATTTTTGCAACTAGCTTTGTTTCTGCATCGGGTAGGACAATTGCTTTGTTGAGCTGGTATTTTCTCCTCTTTACCCTTCCCTCCCTCTCGTATTATTTTGCTCTTTCTAACAATCTCTCTCCATCTTTCCTCTGCCACTTACAGGCTCTGTTACACAGAACATAGCCCAAAGACAACAGCCCTCCATACACTAATGAGTTTGTCGCAACATTTACCAACAGACCCTTGGCAAGGTGGGCCGTGTGCAGCAGATCTACTCAGACAGTGACCTGAAGGTCGAGGTTTGCGGAACTTCTTGGACGTACAATCCCGCCGCTGTCACCAAGATTGCGCCCTCTGGCTCTGCTGTCAGCAACGCCTCTGGAGGTACGAATAAACAAGCACTACTGACCCAGAGAGAGTGTCATCTTAGTTCTTTGTCCTCACTGCCTGTCTCTTGTACACCTACACGCATTCACTTTCTGCTGTTTTCCCTCTGTTTGGCCAGAGCGTCTGTCTCAGTTGCTGAAGAAACTATTTGAGACACAAGAGTCCGGAGACATCAATGAGGAGCTGGTGAAGGCAGCAGCCAATGGCGACCTGGCCAAGGTGGAGGACATCCTTAAGAGACCGGATGTGGATGTAAGTGCTCAACATACAGTATTTTGGTATGAGCAGCTGCTGGATTTTAGGGGTGGGGAAAAAAATCAATTCACCTATGTATCGCGATTTTTTTTTTTTAACGATTTAGAAATTTACTTTTTTAATGACAGAATCAATATCATTGCTTCATTTGAGTCGATGTGGAGGTAGAAGGAAGTTACCACTGTTATTGTCATAGTCTGAGTAGCGTGACGGTATATCTGTTCCCTATCCGTCAACCAAAACAAAATGCAGTCGGCCGCAGCGAGCCGAGACTAGAAAGTAGAAAACGTCGAAGGGTCTGCGTGGATGCGGCCTGCACGCTCACATTTTAAATCCAAAGTGGTAAACACTACACACACAGTAAAGTATGGAAACACTTTGGGTTTCACACATTGCCAGGAAAAGCAGAGCTAGACATCATGGCTAAAGGTGCATGCTAACTCATACGGCCTCAATGGAGCTGACTATGGATGTATAAAGAGAACGGAGCTGATTGGAGAGCTAGCGACGGACTTGGCAAAGATAGCGGAAGTATACGCGTATGACTACATCCGGTTTTCAAAATAAGGTGTTAACAAAAGGAACTGTATACACAAAATACATATATGGAAATAAGATTATCCTACTGGATTTCTAGATAGGTTTTTGATGAAGTAACTTTGTCATTGAATATTTACAAAAGATCTGAGTACATTGATAATTGGAGCTGGAATATCCCCGGCTGTGCTCTGTTTTCAGTATATTGAGGAGGCTGAGAGTCTCCCAGGAAAGGGCTCTGAGATCCTCCCACTCCTGCACCTCTCTCTATCTGAGAAGCATTAAGGCAAGGCCCAGAGGAGGCACTGAGGAGCATTGGTGTGCACTGCAGCACGGACCCGATTCACTCTTAAAATCAAGCCGAGGTCTACAAACCCCACATGGTTGCAGATTGCGTTGCGACACAGGCTACAGGCCCGGCCGTTTGCCACAGGACAGAAGCCTGTGCCCTGTATAGGTTATGAGAACCGGTTACGTCAAGTCTGCAATACTGTCCTCACTCAGAGAGCAAGAGAGAGTGAATGAGTGCGTGTGTCAGTGGTGAAGGCTGGCCAGATGCCCTACTGCCTTTCAGTGGAATTATTTGCTTAAAGCTGAGCACACTGAGCTCGGCCAAGTGATCCGCCTGCCAGGACAAGAGACGTCTCGAGACTCCCAAAGGAGTCCACATTAATATTTATGGTCTGAGTTTTTGCAGTGCTGCAGTTGCTGATGAAACATGCACACACACAGCCGCGCATGCACATCCACACGTACAAACGCTTAAACACGCCCTCGCCAAGCTCTCAGCCCCTCAGGTGAACAGCTAATTCAGTAGATGCATATCTAAATATGAAACACGACATTGACACGCTCTCCCTCTCGCTGTGTTGATAGGTGAATGGGCAGTGTGCTGGACACACCGCCATGCAGGCAGCCAGTCAGAACGGTCACGTGGACGTCCTAAAGCTGCTGCTTAAACACAATGTGGACCTGGAAGCTGAGGTTTGTATAATTAAATACATGTCTCCTCTCTCATCCCTATTCTTAATTATCACAAAGGCATCCTAGCCCATGTTAAGTCTGTTTCACTATGTAAGAAAAAAAATCCACTCCCGGACATAACACTGAGTCATTATGCGGGTGTGTCACTGTACTCAGGACAAAGATGGAGACCGGGCAGTGCACCACGCAGCCTTTGGTGACGAGGGCTCTGTCATTGAGGTGCTGCAGAGGGGCGGTGCTGACTTGAATGCCAGGAACAAGCGAAGGCAGACTCCGTTACACATAGCTGTCAACAAGGGCCACCTGCAGGTGGTCAAAACCCTGCTGGACTTTGGCTGCCACCCCAGCCTTCAGGTATATATCACTACAGCTTAATTAAGAAATGCTTTATAACACAGTAGAGAGGTCATTTTAGGCTGAATCACAGATTCGTATGAGAGTAGTAAGTAACACAAGGTTTACCTTTTTAGGATTCAGAGGGCGACACACCCCTGCACGATGCCATAAGCAAGAAGAGAGATGACATGCTGTCAGTGCTGCTGGAGGCTGGTGCTGATGTCACCATCACCAACAATAACGGCTTCAATGCCTTGCATCATGCAGCCCTGCGAGGAAACCCCAGGTATGAGACTCTGTCCTGCTCTCCTGCTAGCGCTGTCACACCTATTTGGTGTCAACAAGGGCATGTTTAAGTGGAATCTGTGGAAACAGTATCCTTAGGGTCTCGATAAATGGCTGCTTTCAGTAAAGCCCAGATTCGGTACAGATATTACATATTTCTAATGTCCACACACTGATTCTTTCTTGACTGATTCAGCATTGATGCACAAGACTCCTCAACTGGAAAAGAGATTTCCCAGTGCAGTAGAAAGTATGGAAATCAAAAATTGAGAAATCAGATTGATGGCACCTAAGAATGAATGGGCACCAGACTAATGATAGATTGTATGTGTGACAGTCATACCACACATATATTCAGTACTCATGTTGTTTGGATTATTTAGACTTGAGTATTAAATAGGGCTGCACGATTATGGCCAAAATGATAATCACGATTATTTTGATCAATATTGAGATAACGATTATTTCGTAATCAAGATTATTCATAGATTTTAGGGACAAAATATTGTTTTTGCACTGCTTACACTTCCATATTGTGCTACATTCCTGCTAATGTACAAATCTTTACATCAAAATAAGACTGGTCCTTATTCACAATGCAATCTCCTAGAAGTAAAATACAATTTTACTAAAACTTTACCCAAAATTAAATCAACAGAGCACTGCTTTCACTTTCACGTTGTGCTATGTTCCTGCTAATTAACAAATCTTTGCATCAAAATGAGACTTAAAATAAGGACCCTGGACTGCAGCCGCAACATTCAGGAAAGTTTTTCACAGATTGCCGCTGTAGGGTGCGCACGCAGTGGAATGACCTCTCCCCGAAAGTGAAGCAAAAACATCTTGATCGCCCCCCTGGTGACTGGCTGTTAGTTTAGGAAGCGCTTGATTTGATATGCAGCAGAGTTTTCTATGAACGTAGCAGTCATTTTAAACGTCAATGTTGCAGTCAATGTGTGATTAATATTCGATTAATTGTGCATCCCTGGTATTAAATAATAACTCAACTGATGCATAATTTGGTCCTGAATATTCAGCACAACTGAAACGGCTTTAACTCCAGAAAAATAAATTTCAGAGCATTATTATGAGCACGCCAAATCAAAGCTTTGAAAATATTAGTCAAAACTACAACCACTACACTTCATGTTTTGCTTCTTAGCAGCCAGAGGACAGAGGTCGTGGCAGAATCACTAATCTGTTACTACTAATCCGTTACTTAATCATCCTTCGTTGGAATGAAAGATGTTGGTTAACCACCTACAGGTCTAAACTAGGAGTCAGACATAGACAAAGTCCAGTCATTGACATAGACAAATAGAACATTTTGATTAACTGGCAGAGGATCCTATTGAGGCATTATAAGTATGTAAAAGCATGGCACTTCAGAATGTGCGCTTGAAACAGGTCATAATTCCCTCTCTATTATCTATTTCTGCGAAAACATCTCCTTCAAACCACTGGATTTGTTCAAATTTCTCACCAAAAACTACATTTTACAAGATTACATTTGAACACGTCATGATCACTTTAGAATTTACCTTAGCTGAATACTAATTTTTACTGAAGAGAGCCTGAACGCATCAGCTAGTTAACGAGCTAACGTTAATTAGCTCCCGTCCTGTCGGTTTCATCACAGATTTGTTGTTCACAAAGTAGCATTATCAGGGGAAAAATAGGGTGCGTCCCCTGGGCGCGTCAATGGTGAGTTAATAGCGTCCCAATCACATTTTCTATCGTCCCCAGGATGATGGGACACCGTTAATCTCGAGTCTTGACTGTACCTGTGGTATTGTAGAAAAACAAGTACCGTCGTGCTTTCAGAATTTTGGCAATGACTTGGTACCGAAGTATCGGTTCTTCTGACATCCCAGTATTACACTACTGCAAGTCTTGTGCTTCCACTTCTCCAAATTCTCCAAAAGTCTAAAACGGTAGTTTCTAAAATAAAAATAAACCAACCACTTTATATAAATATTTGAAATTCTTCCACAGATTCCACTTCAATTTAAAAGTTGTTTAAAGCCTTTAATTCCACTCCGTCACTGATCACATTTTATCCATTTTATCCTTCTATAAAATTTACCTTGGGATCTCAATTTAGTTTGACATTGATTGAAGCTTGAAGCAGGCCTATAGGCTTCATCCATCTCCCCAACAGATGGTATGGTCTCAAATTGACATTAGACTACCTTTGAGGCCTTGAAAGCATCTGTCTTACATTTACTTTTTTTCTATCAGTGTAGTTAATAGTCCTTGAAGTTCATTTGTTGTTTCCTTTTACTGTTATGCTGGTCCGTCACCGTGTGTTGTGAGCAGAGGCTGGCCTGAAGCGGCTGGCCCGTTCAGCAGCAGCGGCAGTTCGCCTTGTCCTTGGCCATAGCTATTTCTAGCTGTAGGAGGTTACTGCTCCACTCTTTGGCTGCTTTATTCTTGTCTCTCAACCATGAGCATATTAAAGATGGCTCAGTGAGACGGCTGTCTGTATCGGGTTGATCATCCGGGGTGTCTTAAATTGATGGACATTGGCGTTACAGGGTCAGTGTTATATAGACTGGAGCGGTTTCTAGAAAAGTTAACAGCTGCTTCCTGCGCTGAGCGCTTTCGGTGTGTACATGTATGGTTGTGCATGAGCGTGGTTATCCTAGGCTAAATGTCATCATTCCCCTTCACTGGCATTCATTCGTTTGGCACGAGGACAAATGGAATTGAGGTCAGAGGGCTGTGGAACACCTGCCACCTGCCACGAGCTGGCCAGACCCAGCCCTCCACCTCTGGCACGCTGCAGAATAGATTGTATAAAGCCAGGTCCTGTTTCTTGTGTGCTACACTGACCAATTGATTTGCAGATTGACTTAGACATAAAGAATAACTACATAAAAACACAAAACAATGCTCATCACGGCTAAAATCAGTTGTCAATGGGTTAATCTCCATTGAAATGTATTGGCAAATAAGTATAAGTAACATACAGGTTGTGGGGGAGGGATTATTTTCATAATAGATTAATCGTTTGGTCTATAAAATGTCAGAAAATAGTGAAAAATGTCCATCCCTGTTTCTCACAGTTCAAGGTGATGTCTTTAAATGTCTTGTTTTATCAGTCAATTAATAATAATAATAATAATAATAATAATAATAATAATATTCAGTAATATTATGTAAAACAGAGAAAAGCAGGAAATGTCTTGAAAGCAGTATTTTCTGCCATTTTTTGCGTAAAAATTACTTTAACAGTTAATAGATTATCAAAATAGTTGCCGATTATTTTCCTGTCGATTGACTAGTCGTCTAATCGTTGCAGCTCTAAAAGGGTCGTTGTAATAAAAATGATTTAGGACAAAAACAAATTACATAGCAATTTTAAAGAAAATACAGTGCTTCAAAAAAAAAAAAAGACAAAATCAGAAAAGGTATCAACCAGATGGAAAATAAAATATGAAATTAACAAATAAAGACAAAGTATGAACATAAAGAAAAATGCAGAAGGGCACAGAGTATAAATAGTTAAAGTAAAAGTAAGTCTATAATAATGTGTTTTTCTTATTTATTTTATAAAAGATACAGAACTACCTTGCTCCACCGATCCCTTTCGGCAGGTCGTTCCAGAGCTGATGATCCCTGACATGCTATAATTAAATGTAAATAATAATAATAATAATAATAATAATATCTATATGATCGATCCACATGTTAAATCTTTTTGAAATTATACCCAATAAATTACAAAAAATATATAAAAATCTCACACACAATTGGCCAGCAGTCCCAGTCTGACTTCGTAGTCCGTGAGGGAAAAAAATATTACAAGGCTACTGTGTTGTCTTTTATTGCACAGCTTTAATCTTTAATGAATAATAGTCAACTTATTTAGGAAAGGTCACTGACTGGCAGAGTGTAAACACAATTGCTTGCATCATAAATATTAAAATGCAGTGGGTGTGTAATGCGTATATGTAAACCAGGATTCAGAATGTAAAGCTGGTCCGCTGTAGCACTCATTGATTTAGCGGCGAAAAGTGCTGGAGTACAGTATTTTCTGTATCAGGGCTCCTGTTGTGTTGTGTGTGTGTGAGAGTGTGTCGCTTGCTTCAGTCCACGCTCTGTCCCCTTGCCTTCAGAGAAACGAAGATATATGTCGCCTTCTCCAGTCTGCCCATTTACTTTTATTTCACGCTCGAGCTCCTGCAATATCGCGGAGACAGTCCACAAGTCCTAAAGCCCTCGAAAATCTCTCCCTAGGTTGAAATGAAAGTACCTTGTCTGGTGTGTTTTTAGTGGAGAGGCAGTTGTTTCGATTGAGTGCTTAGAGGAATTCCTACCATACAATCATATTTCAAAAAAGTGCCTTTGACGACTGTCATGACGAAGTGCTCGGAGTT
>CAKAKR010060502.1:0-15116 GCA_916700685.1 Adelosebastes latens | reverse complement strand
CTTTATGATAA
This sequence comes from Adelosebastes latens, assembly GCA_916700685.1. Taxonomy (NCBI): domain Eukaryota; kingdom Metazoa; phylum Chordata; class Actinopteri; order Perciformes; family Sebastidae; genus Adelosebastes; species Adelosebastes latens. The sequence continues at coordinate 15,105 of CAKAKR010060502.1, read as the reverse complement.
TCACATGCAGTTTGGGGCAAGTCATAGTCAAGTCAGCACACTGACACACTGACACACTGACAGCTGTTGTTGCCTGTTGGACTTGAGTTTGCCATGTTATGATTTGAGCATATTTTTTATGCTAAATGCAGTACCTGTGAGGGTTTCTGGACAATATTTGTCATTGTTTTGTGTTGTTAATTGATTTCCAGTAATAAATATATACATTACATCTACTATAAACTAAATATGTTAATCGATTGACAGCCCTAATAATAATAATACATAAAGATAAGAAGAATTTTGGCAGATATTTGAGGGCCATGTAATTGCCAATACTGAACCTTTCTATGTTCCATTATTTGAATTGATTTAATATTTAGGGAATCATCTGACAATACTGTGGCAACCTCCAGGAGGAGTCTGCCACTGTCTCGTGCACAGCCCATATTTTATTGATGTTGTGGTGCTGCACTTTGCAGCGAATGCCCCGTGTGAGTTCTCTGGATACACAAAGGCCTCAGTCTTCAGCTGACTGTTAAATATTGCATTGTGATGAGCCGCCTCTCATCCACCACGGTCAAGGCACAAGCCACGATTGTGGTTAACTTGTGAATTAATCTATTCTGCTGCCTTCAGGCATGAATGGAGAGACTGGAGCAGACTCTATATCTACTTTCTTACCGCTGTTGTGGGAGGTGCACATGCCACAACAGGAGTGAGGTCTGAAAGCGTTTTATTAAATTCAAATCCAGTATGGGATCCACTTATCAAATCTGAATCCTTTCACAACCTTTATCAGATTGATTTAAGTGTTTGATAACTGAATACTTAAAGCAATAGTTCAACATTTTGGGGAAGACACTTATCGCTTGCCGAGCGTTAGAAGTCTCCGTTGGTTGCCTGGCAACCTCGCTGTCAAAAGACTTCAGGAAGTCCCCGCTCCTGGCCATGAAATAATCCAGCATATAGAACCCTTTAAAACCACAACCTGACATTTTAACACTTTGTTTAAGATGTAATATAAGAAATAGTGAGCTTTAGAGGTGCTGCTTTTGTTTGGACTTTGTTACCTTTGGACAAAACAGGACAGCAGGCAAGAAAATGTCAAACTATTTCAAATACAACTATTTCTTTTAGAACTTAAATTCAAAGATCAACACTTTTGGTTAGATACTTGATATTTAGCTAAATGTTTAATATTATTAAATCCTGTTTTGTCATTTTTCATGGTCAGTGCTTCAGTACTTGGGATTTTATTGCAGCTAATAAAACTCTTGTGGTCTATGGCACTATATACATCGAAAAAAGCGACACAGACTTTTTCTTTTCATCACAACCTTCCGTCCTAATTTATGCCCTAAAATCTGTGCAACCCTCTTTTGCTGAATAGCTCTCACTGTGCTGTGCTGGTGATTTTTTGCTAATTCGAGTCAGCAGTATTCTCATTTACAGCAGTCGAATGGTTGTTGTTTATTTTATTGAGCTAAATACTAATCAAACGCAGCAATGTACTTTATTTAATCGAATATAACAATAGTATTATACTTGTCCTGTCCTTCACTGATGGAATGGGGTTTGTCTGAGGTGAGTTATGGTCTGAATCTTCTCTGCCGAGTTAATCCCTCCCCATACATGGGGGATGAAAGGATAGTCGGGGCAGTAACATTTTAATTTGGAGATGGTGCAGTAGCAACATTGTTTTAATGTTTGTCAGAGCTTTACAGGGAAATCTTCCTCTAAGCTTCGGGCCACACGACAAAGCTATTCCTTTGATTTTGAATTACAGTAAAAGCCTGTATCCGACATTGAAGACGATTAAATTGTGTCATGCTGACCTGACATGTCGCCCACTTACTTTATTTAAGGAAGCTGGCACAGCCCTGGAGGTCTGTCAAGGCCACAGTTCAATTATTCTTTGTTTTGAAGCTTCTGGCATCAAACGCCCGAAGCTGTGTGTTTGCAACAATTTCATTAATGTGTGTCATATTTTTTGACACGCCCACACATGATCTTGGAGAAGTCATGAGTGATCCATTTTCTCATCGCCTCTTCCCATATTTTTGGCACAATTATTGCTGCTTTCTCTGGTGGCTCTCTCCTCAACTGACCTTCTATATCTAGGTCAAGACCTGACTGTGAAGCAAAGGTACGCTGAGGCCCACATGTTGCCCCTACCCATCGGCCCCAAACGTCCAATATAATCCCCCCCACCTTTGATCATGATTTCCTCCTAATCCGTTTGAAAGTGTTCGGGGAAGACAGCCAGAGGCAATATGTCTGCTCAAGGTAGGATACCGGTTTCCTCTTGTGGAGAAACAGCCTTAATTACCTCTATTCGTACACTGAAACTAACCCGAGTGACCAAAGTGAAAGTTAAGTCTCTGATTGGATGAATCAGCAGCACGGACGCGTTGAGTTCTTATTGATGTGAGCTGGGACACACAGCTGGAGAGGCGGTGGATGCTTGGGCTGCATCCTTTCTATTCAAACTTCATTAGAACTGATTAAAGTGACTTTGCAACATCACATCATCTGGTCACATCAGATGAGTGGATTAGCAGAAGGGAGGGATTTTTTTATTTTTTTATTTTTTTAACTCCTCTGATTTTTATATAGACTGTGCTTTTAATCCTCACATCATACATTTTGCCGCACACACACACACATCCCATAACCACAATCACCTGCCACCACCCACGAAGATCTGACCTTTTGTTCTCTGCCGGTTAAGCTGATAAAAGACAATGGACATTAACAATGACATTAGAAGTCATTTGAAAAAACTTCATGAAATGGGTGCGAAGCCTCAAACCTGCATTAATAGATGTCATTGAAAAAATGTGAAAGGATAATTGGGCATAGATAATGGACAGATGGAATTACATGTCCTACAACCCTGAATTGCCTAAAAGTTGACATTCGAGTGTATTATATTTTAAAATGTTGGGATACTTCCTATTTGTCTTCAGCACAGCTGATCATAAAGTTTAGTTTGAGATATCTACACATGCTGATTTTCCTGCTGGTTCTAAACCTTTCCTGTGCAGGTCCCACATGTTGTACATCTATCAAGTATGTGTGTGAGCGGCTGTACACCCCACACAGACAACTTATCTTATCATTCATCTCAGAGTTACACGTGGTTGGTAATCAGGAGAGAGGTCAGAGATTTGGTCCAAAGTATTCTGGAGCACACGGATTTAAGGCAATAGATTTTAACAAAGGACTAACGTTTCAACGCCAAGTGCGTCTTCATCAAAGTCAAAAGGAATATTTTTGGTAATGCTTTTAGGTTTAAAGGACCAGACAATTAGGGGGATCTATTAGCAGAAATTGAATATAATACAAATAAGTATGTTTTCTTTAGTGTATAATCACCTGAAAATAAGAATCATTGTGCTTTTGTTGTGTTTTGAGCCATTTATATCAACGTAGGGAGCCGGTCCTCTCCACGGAACCCGCCATGTTTCTACAGTAGCCCAGAACCGACAAACCAAACTCTTTTAACTTTTCCTGCTTGGGCCGGAGTCGATACTCGCTCCCGTCGCAGCCGGTCTCTCTCTCTTGCTTCACCACTCACTTGCCACGTACACACACGGTCTAAGCACTCTTACAACAACTGGCTCTAGAAGGGGCAATCGCATTTTCGCGTCGACCACCGTAGCAATCCTACACACTTGGCACACGGGAGAAGTTGTAATTTGCAACCTTAGATACGGCCAGATCTTACACACTGTTCCTTTAAGATCAAAAACATTTTATCAATTTTATAAACCTTGAACATTCTACAAAAGTTCCCAGTTTCCTATCAAGCCTTCAACAACAGAGTTGTGTGGTCTCTGTAACTCTGATATTCATTCCGTCTACCCTGCATTGTCTCCTATGATGCTCGTCATCTGTGATCTCACCCCCAGACAGTGGAACATCAGCTCTAACTCACAACTGTCTCCCAGATGTGACGTTTAGACACTTTAGAGCAGCTGCTGACTCCGTCTTAAACACCCATCTGTCCAAAAACATCATATAGCAGTCAGAACTGCTGACACTGCTTATATTTTTAGTCTTCTGAATTCTCTACAGAACTGTGGAAGGTGCATTTCCATCTCATAAACCCTCCCTTCCTTTGGTCCCGCTATTGGTAACTCTCACTCTAACTTCTCCACGTTCATTATGGCAGCAAGTTCACCCATCTCACGACGTGGTTGCTATTGACAGGTTTAATTGCTTGCAGGACTGCTCAATCTACCACTAGTGGCAATTATATCAGGGAATAACGGTATTTGAACCAATCTGTCTGCACATGCCACAGATGCAAACCTTAAACTAGAAAGCAGGAGGCCAAAGCTTCAAAAATATTGATCTTTAAGTTAAAAATAGTAGAGTAGAGTACATTTTGCACCTCCATAAGCCGAAGTAATTTTATTTCACGGCAATTCCTTTAACTCCCTTTTACTGTAAAGCAGTGGTGCAGATACTGAGGAAAAGATTTAATAATGAAGCTCGGAAAATGTCAGAGCTATCTGCATCAGCTACCATTAAACTGATTTTTAAAAATGTGCTTGACTCTTTGTGAAAAAATCTTGGTTGAAAATAATAGCCTTCTGGGCAAATCAATTGCACTTTTTATTTGTAAAAGTGGTCAAAGAGATTGACTATATTATAAAACGTAATTCCATCGGTATGAATGAATACAGAGCCCCATTCAGGCAGCTAATGTCTCATTTCTTTCCACCTGCCTTTACTGCTTTTCAAAAGACCCATGAGTCATTGCCTGAAATCAACGTATTATTGTCAGCTGCTCTCAAAACTAATGACAAATGAACACTAATGATAGCAATCACACATGGCAGAATTCTGGCATTGAGATCTTTGTAATAATCAGTTGCCTTGAACTTATTATATATGCCATTTCCGCTGCAACGCGACACCAGTAATTTTGCCTTAAGAGCCGTCTATACACTGATATCTGATTGTTGAAGAGACACTGTCCATTTTTCTAAGTTGCACTTTGACCTCTTATAGCACTGTGTTGTGACTGGCATTTAAGAGGATTTGTCTCTTGGTTGAAGCTATGTGCAGCATCCATTTGCTGAATGGGATTTATGCAGTGTTTTTATCTGACTGGGCTCTTTGCCCTCTGAAGCTGGCTAGCTTTCTTCTCCCATATTATCACCACCTCAGGACAACAAGCCAAACAGATCAAAAACAGTGGCATCAGAGAGAAAGTAGCCATCTATGGTCAGTCTATAAAAAATCTGGAACAACTGGAACATCCATATAGTGTAAACCAGTGGTTCTCAAATGTTTTCTTCCATTCGCCCCTTTGGAGGAAGAAAAAATTCAAGCCCTCACTTCTACTTAAACTTGTGGTTATATAAATATAATTTATGGTGCTGTTAGATTGCTGCTAGACCGCCCCGTTAATACAGGTGAGTCGGGGAAGGTTAACAGTATTTGACCACAGTGAAAATGTTGTTTTTGAAAGGCTTAACGGCAACAAATGTACTGAAGCAGAATAAAAACAACATAAAAACATTTTTGGAAATGCAATTTTGGAAATGATTGCATCCATCTTTTTGTTAAAAAAATTAACTTTTGGACTTTAGGTGGAAGGTTATGTTTATGTAGGAAATTAATAATAATAATTTGAATGTCAACGTTATGAATGAACCTTCGAAGCTTCGAAATATTCAGCGCAGCCCTACTTGGTCATATTTTCTTTTAATTACCGTCAGCTGAGCGCGTTGTCTTGTTCGCCTACGAAACATCATTTGTTTTTCTTTTTCACCCTGTCAAATATCTGTCCATTCTGTAAAACTACAGACTATCTGTCTGAATCATAGACTGTATATATAAAGATGAACAATGCATCTCCACTTCCTCCCACTGTACAGAAGTGAAGCCAAAATATCCTGGATACAGGAGTTGCCATCTTGAGATTTTGACGTAATTTGGAGCCTGCAGGTGGAGCCGCGATATCAAGGTCACCCGCCCGAACCAATCTCGAGCCGAGCACGGCCGCAGCGTGTCAGCAAAGAGACTTACAGCTGTCAATCATGACGTCTCACCCCATTTTACAGCATCAAATAACTCATTAAAACCAAACTTATCAGAAAAATGAACACCTGAACATACATCAGTGTGATAAGAACTACCTAAAATGACAGAATCCATCGTTTGGCCCATTTAACTCATGAGTTTTAAAGTAAAGGAAAGATGGGCAGTGTGGCATTTAGTGTAACAATATAGGAGTTCAATTAGGGTGTCGCAATAATATCTGCATGCTATCTCAAACACAGTTTTCAAAATTGGATATCTGGCAAGTCTGTCTATAGGTGAAACTTTCAGCTGAAATGGGAGGTGCTGGCAATGCTTTTAATAATGCAAATATGACCTATGTTATTTAGTTATTGTTCAATATTGTCTGTTATTCTCTGCTTCTCACTGCAGCAGCTACATGAAGATACTGAAACACTCTGCACTGCTGCTTATTGCTCAATAGATCTGTTGACAACACATCAGTCCATAAACAGTAGCAGAGGACTCACAAACTCTATCAAGCTTGATTCCATCTCTTTGTGTGGCAAAGGGCTTGTTTTCATCCCCCTATGGCGTGACAGGTTGCGACAATTCACGCGATTGCATCAAAATAGTGACTAGTGCACCTGTCAAGAGACGCAATAGACAGCCTTGTAAAATAAGAATTCATTTAAGTTTCCTGCGGCGTCTCCCTGGAGGTTCGTCTGTGTCCCGGCGCTACCGCATCTCATTTCAACCTCTGTCAGAATGCACGGGGCATCGTTTTATCATTCTCTCATCATTCGCCTCTGACCACTTTGAATTCTCATCTCCCCTCATTGTGTTTCACGAAGCACAATTAGAACAGAGAGAGTGATGCAATATTACTAGAATCCTTCTCAAGGACTTTTTCCCTGCCCTTACTTCCTCCTCATCCCACCCAGCCCCACACAAGCACCACCGACTTATGTTGGTCTCTCCTGCGTAATTCCTAAATGCAACTCTGAGCAAAAGAACAGAAATACAAAAGCCCCACTTGGCTACTAGAACAATGTGTGAAACAATATTCAGAGCCCTCCCCATTACTTTATTCTAGCTGCAGGTCCCCAGAACAGTTCCACTGGTGAGCCAGGTCAACCTCTTTACCCAACAAGCCGTCCTGTGACATTTCCCTGTGTTACTAATGAGACAGGCTTGGCGAGCCGGATGGCCTGTGCTGAGACCAGCAACCTGGCAGAGTTTGGCCCCAAGGGCCTCTCACTGGGACCTGTTTCCAATTTACCCGTGAAATATTCTGCTGCTGTTTCATTCCATAAAGCTAAAAATCTGCACCGCGCTCGCCGCAGGTTACCAGCACTGTAGTTAAAAATTAAAAACAAAAAAAGATTCTGTTGAAGTGTAATTGGTGTTATCAAAAGACTAAGCTGGCGCTACAGCTCTTTTCATGTTAACTTTCCTTTCAAAATGTAATGTTTGAAGTCAGTGTCCTCCACAACAGACATTGGCTGCTTATCTAGACCTATAAATTCCAGAATTTCTCCACATTTAAAGCATTTTTATCGACACTCTTTATTTTAAGACGAATATTTGAACATGTGAGACATCTGACTGGTGTAACTGCTCTCGGCTCTGGGAGCTCTGTGAGAGCTGGCGGTTTGCATATTTCTGAATAAAGGGAGCGATAATAGTGGCTAAATCAATCTGTGGGAGAGAAAAGAAGAGGAGCGGAGAGGGAAAGCTGCTGAACTACGATGTATTCACTATCGTGATGGTACGGGGGCTCGGGTCACGGAGGTGTAGTTAATGCTTTAGCTAAACATGACCCTCACTGTGATCACTACAGAACGAGCAGACACACAATGCTGGAACATGAATGGATTTTAAAGACTGTGTGGGCTCTCTAAGTGGTTACAAACCAGCAGTGTAGCTGTCACTACATGCTGCAATTTACAATAACTATACTTACGCCTCAGAATGTTTTAAATTATATATGACCGGGGTCTGAAATTAGCACCCGCCAAATGCGGATAAATTGTTGGCAGTGGGGGGTAAAATCGTCAGGCCATCCACCACTTTGTTTGGGACCGGAGCCACGGCGGAGAGAAAAAAAAGCGCCCCACAGCGTGGTGCTACTAAACCTGAGGGGCGCACCCTATTTTTTTCCAAGACAATGCTACACTGTGAACAACAAACCCGTGTTGAAATTAGCAGCAGGAAAGTTAGTAATGTTACCTGTTAGCAGCCGGTGGGCAGCACAGTCTTGCTTGGTTAAATAATGGAGCTACTTACGTTAACGGAGGTGCCATTGAGTTATTATTATGAGGCGTTCAAACTCTGCTCAGGACAAATGACTATTGGGCGAAGGTAAATTACAACGTTATCATCAAATGTAATCTAGTAAAATTAAGTTTTTGGTGAGAAACTTGAATAAAACCAGTTGTTTGAAGGAGATGTTTTCACATCAATATAAAATAGATATTAGAGAGAGAATTATGACCTGTTTTACTTCCTAACACTAGCTCTAAGCAGCTTGCCAATATTTTTTAATCAAAGCGAATATTTAAATAATCATTTGAATTGTGTGTTTTTATGCAAACAACCACTATAGATGACAATAACAAAGTACAGTACTGTGTACAGTACCCCCCCTGCCCCAAAAAATAGGGCTTCCCCGGAAGCCACGGTGTAATACGAACACTGTAATTTACCATGCATATAATGTTTTTTATGTAAAATATATTGAACATTGAATGACATCAGATCTAAAATGTTATTCCTTCATTTAGCGCATAGATTTCCAAAGTGGCAGAAAATGTTTTTTTGAGTGGCAGAAAAAAACAAATACTTGCCTGCCACAGTGGCAGGAAGTGAAAAAAGTTTATTTCAGACCCTGTATGTGACGTATAATTAGAAACCTCTGTGTGCCTTTGCTTTTGACTTCCTGAATGTAGGCAGGCTCAGCTGGATGGAAACATTTTCTGTCATAATTCAGACAACACAAAATCTCGAAATGTCGAATGCAGACACCTACGTAATGTAAGCATTTGGTTGCATCAGCCTGGTTTCCACCAATTGTGTGTTTGTGTGTGAATATGTCTAAAAGATATAGCCCCCATTGTCAATAGATGTTTTTAACGTGAATCTTACGACCTTGTGCATGATTTAGAATAATTTCTAGAGATACAAATTATTATCATTACGGTGCCATCGGTGAAATAAAGACGTTGCCGTTACCAGTTTGCCGTAACCTGTCTGCTACCGATTCCTCTCAGTCTCCAGAACATTTCGGAAAGTATAAAAACATTTCCGCACCCTGATGGTTCTCACATAGCCCGCTCAGTGAAATATATTTCCCCTGGACACAGTGCAGCCACAGGGAGCCATTCAGAAGTTCCTGGTCCCTCTCTTTCACCTATATGTGCTGATAGCTCTCTGTGTGAGCAACAGGTTTTAATCCAGTGTTCTCTCAGACCAGTAAGAGTTGCCGGAGCTGTTGTGACTCTGATAGAAATACAGGTGGGTAGGTAGTGACCTCTACCATGCACTCAGTCTATTCTACAACCTCGGAGGGGGCATGTTCACGGGAAGAAAGGAGAGAACAGCCCATGGCACTCAAGCAGCAGGATACTTTGGAGTTGAAGCTGTGGATATAAAGGCCATGATTGATTTTTCAGCACTCTTTCTGTAAGTTTTTACGTCTCATCTCACTTCACGGTTTTGTTGTGGATTTGTTTAAAGTGCAGTGGCCTGTGGCCCCTACAATTGTTCATATTTTCAGAAGCAAAGCAAATGAATGTGCGTGTGTATGTGTGTGTTCGGTGGTTGCGGGGGGTATCACAGGGGTGGCGGGTTGGTATTAGAAGCGCTTTACTTGAAACTAAGATGCTGCAGATTCAAGTAAATGCTCTGATTCTGGCAATGGTGAGCTGTCTGAGTGTAGTTTAATCAGCTTAGCATTCCTCCTCAGCAAATCTATTGGATTCTTCTGCATACTTGTTACTTTTTATACCATCTAATGAATTCTAACGGGATGTTTAAATCTAAAGACCTGCGTCTCAAATCAGACAGACAAAGGTTTTCAGACAGAGTTCAGCAATATACCTAACATTCACTTTGACAGTCTACAGTGTGTCATGATTTGGTGGAAAAGGGAATATATATTAGGGTTGGACGATATGTTAAAATGTTCCTACCGGCCATTGTCAGCCCAATAACAAATCTGTGTGTGAGTGTGTGCGTGCATTGATGTTACTATTCTTTGAATCCTCTCCGGGAACCATCACCTTAACGTGGTGGAAAGGTTTGTGTGTCACTATGACCACGAGGGCTGTGTTGTCTGGAGCCTGGTGCTCCTGGTAGGGTCTCCCATGGCAAATTGGTCTCAGGCAAGGGGCCAGACTAAGAATGGTTCATAAAACCTTTATGATACAACGAGGCAGAGGAGGCGTTACCCGGCCCGGAGGAGGCCTGGGGCCTCCGTCTGGGGCCTCCGTCTGGGCCTGGCTCCAGACGGAGGGCTCGTCAGCGAGCACCCCGAAGAAGCGACGTGGCACCCCCCTCCTCTCCATCCTGTGGGCTCACCACCTGCGGGAGGAACCGCTGGGGTCGGGTGGCAGTATCGTTCCTACTCTCACCTATGGTCATGAGGGCTGGGTCATGAGTTGCGGGTACAAGCGGCTGAAATGGGTTTCCTCAGGAGGGTGGCTGGCGTCTCCCTTAGAGATAGGGTGAGAAGCTCAGTCATCTGTGAGGGACTCGGAGTAGAGCAGCTACTTCTTTGTGTTGGAAGGAACCAGTTGAGATGGTTCGGGCATCTAGTAAGGATGCCCCCTGAGGAGGTGTTCCAGGCACGTCCAGCTGGGAGGAGGCCACGGGGAAGACCCAGGACTAGGTGGAGAGATTATATCTCCACACTGGCCTGGGAACACCTCGGGATCCCCCAGTCAGAGCTGGTTAATGTGGCCCGGGAAAGTGAAGTTTGGGGTCCCCTGCTGGAGCTGTTGCCCCCGCGACCCGACCCCGGATAAGCGGTTGAAGATGAGTGATGAGTGAGTGAGTAAACATGCAGATGATCTGCAACACCACCCCAACCATAACAGACGTTCAATCATCATCACCACCACCACAGTTATTTTGGCCTTTCAACAGCTACACAGGTGTTACACAAAACTGCACAACTGAAAAAAAAAATGTTGAGGTTGACTGATAAATTAATTAATTAACTATCAAAACACTGTGCTGTAATTAATCATTTAACACTGAATAAAACCTGATAATGTCGGGGATCATTATCAGGTTGTCAGCGTTCTGCACATTTGCCTGCTCTGGGACCGGGTCTGGCATCTAGTCAATACTAACACAAATAATCTTACAATATGGGTATTTATCATCCCCCCCATGTTTTAAATCTCTTCAGTTTTCAGGATATAAAATGGCTTTTGTGATAGTGAGAATACTGCATGACTTCATTAGTTCTGTGTTGTACACCTAAGAGCGTGTTTTAGCAGCAGCCAACAGAAAAGGATTCCTGTCCGCTGCATCTACATCAGGGTGTCCAAAGGAGGTGTTTGACTTAATAGCATCTTTCCAAAAAACCTCATTATTAAACGCTCACTCTTGTCTACCTGGTTTCTGCTTTTGTCTCTGGCTTCCATCAGCTATTAGGCCTCTTCAAGTGAAGATTCATAATGTGTGATAGTGTTCAGGTGTCACATTTTTATTGTGACGCATCCCCCCCCCCTACAATCAAAGAATCTGTTAATGAACAGCTGTACCACAGGGTGGTAATGACACTCTCATTTATACTCATTTGGGAATAATGGTCATTTATTCCCCGTGAAGTACCGCTTTTAGAAAGAGTGCTGTTGTGTCGCATATCACGTGAGACTTTCAAAGATTCTTTTTTTCCATTTCCATGATTTGTCATTTTAAAAATGTGAAGTCTTATCCGTTACGTCAAGCTACTTCCACTCCTGGCTCACTTTTTCTTTCTTCCCGGTCTGCTTTCTTTAATCATCTTTAATCATCTACATGCATGCATGCATACGTCAGATATTCAATTATTTAATAGCTCATGGAAATAGATGACAATTTAGTCTATAAATTCAGTGTGATTAGTAAGGCTGCTGTGGTTACAAATGATGATCAACTGCAGGTTTCAATAAAGGAGCAGCTACAGTCAAAGTGTGTAAATGCTTTTTCACTAGGGCTGTGTATTGGCAAGAATGTGGCGATACAATACGAATCATGATAAAGGGGTAACGATTCAGTATTATATTGCGATATTTTCAAATCTAATTTAGGAAAACTGTATATAAGACACACCACATACACACACAAAAAAAGTCACTATATGAAATGGTTACTATGGGGACTAACATCATTTCACAAGAATACAATTAGCAAAAATAACACATTTGTACGGCAGGCAAAAAACGCCATGGTTTTTACCCTTTTACTGCATTGAATTACACACATACAGTATTACATATACAGTATATAGCACATATATTGAGGTCAGAGGTCAAAGAAACCTTTTGAAAATGGCCATGCCAGTTTTTCCTCGCCAAAATGTAACGTAACTTTGGAGCATTATTTAGCCTCCTTTGCACATATGACATGGTTGGTACCAATGGATTAGGTTTTTCTAGTTTCATATTATACCAATGCCTTCACTCTAGCTTTAAAACTGAGCCCGCTACAACCTTCGAAAGACAGAATAGCGGCCGGGTCTGCCAGTGGGCCGTTGGATTTTTCAGAAGATAATAAAAAATTGACATAGCGTTTTCGAGAATTGATACAGTATCACAAAACATAATATCACAATACTCATGTGTATCGATATTTTCTTACACCCATTTTTCACTACGCTTGCAATATTTGTATCAGTAAAAAAAACTAAAATATGTGCTATTCTGTCTTTCTTTGTATCATTTAAGTTAAAAAAACTAAATTTTCCAAAATCGATTGATGCTTTTATTCTTGTTGTACTACACGGTGAGACATCACAAACTGTACTTCCCCTTTATTAAACTATAATCAGGCACACATCCACTCATCTAATAAAGTTGTTTGATCCTGTTCAAGATTCTTCCTCCTGAACAGAAGTTAAATAGACTGCATTATTTATCTTGGTAATACACTTCATTTCTAATAAATAAGGGTATTATTTTCTTTCATTTAAAATATCTAAATTTACAATTATTCTCTCTATAGGTTTTACAAAATGTTTTGTAAACATTTTTTCATTTGTAACGGCACTGCATCCATGTTTTTGTTTTGCTTAAAGCTTCAGTAGTCAGTATATTTTTGGCATCATTGGGCAAAAATTCCATAATAACCTTTCAGCATATTGTAATTCAAGTGTTCTGAGAGAAAACTAGACTTCTGCACCTCCTCATGGCTCTGTTTTCAGGCTTTAAAAAATCTAGCCTGTGACGGGAGACTTTGACCAATCACAGGTCATTTCAGAGAGAGCGTTCCTATTGGCTGTGCTCCGGTCATGTGACCAGATTTCACAATGGCGGCGGCGTCACAAGCTTTCTCATTTTACAGCTAAACCGTGCACTACAAGATGATTCTGAAAACATTTGAGGAGAGAAATAGGCATTAACGTAACATAATATTGATTCATGTTTGATCAGCGCTGCCTAGTTTGACCGTTTGGTCGGAGTTTGCGAGTGATTGACAGCTGGCTCTCATAGACAGCAGACCTCAGATCAGCTCTTACTGCTTGTTTTCCTTCGGTTTGTGAAATCTTGCAGATGACATTAGCAACACCAGAGGACACAGAGGCACATGATTTTTTCAGGTTACCTGTTTCATGAACTACTGTCCCGATATAGCGACCGTTTTATAAAAATAACTTTTTTAATCAAATTTGCTCCAATCTCACCTACTTCAGCTTTAATGTCCTCTTTTACTGCGGTCCTATTTGTTTATTTGTAATCGAGTATGAATCTGTAGTCCAGTGTCTGATAAACCGTGGCCACCGGGGCACAAATGGATGCCATTGCTTTCATGTGTTTGTCATTCTGCAAGTGTCACATGAACACCAGAGGCAACACATCATCTAAACAACTTCAACTAAATGAAAAACAATTGATGAGTTGCAGAGTTATCATGAAAGCCAGTTTGGATTACACTGACCTCGAGGCCAAATAATTACCCACCATGAGGCCTGTGTTTTACTTGCATGATAAATACCTCATGCGGTAAATCGTGGGAACCCTTCTCACTTAGCCAGACAATGAGAGGAGGACCTTTTCCCAGCATAAAAGCTCCAGTCAGCGGCGCCATAATTGCTTTTCATACGGCAAATTTGCTTTTACTTTCCCCCGGTTAATGAAGATAAACTAGAACATTCTTCTCACAATCAGCAGTGCAGTAGACCTAAATGTCAGTGGCTCCTGGATTTCTTCATTCAATTTGAGCAAACACCCAGGAGAGAGAGGGTATATGGCATGAATTGATTGACAGAGTTCCATTACAAGGGCTTATCAGACCCCTGTCTGCAATTATCCAAGTTCAATATGGTGGTGGAGGGATTTGATTTGTGCCGGTATTATAGTCACAAAGATGTGTGCAGAAAAGGGGTACTGCTCCACATGGTGACCTCTCTATAATTTTCATTAGCATGTTCTCCCCTGCTAACACCCAGGCAGCACTCGCTGCCAGCTCATTGTTTTGCCAGTGTTTTCCTGGCTAGAAAGTATCAGTGGATGTTTGTTTTTTTCACAGGCCTTTTCAAGTGGATTTTGATATTTATATTTGACATTTGGTTCATGGTTTGTTGTCTTTATGCAACCTTTGGCTGTGAAAGTCAAAAGTGTACTGCCCGGGTGGTTGGCAAACAACAGCCCATGAGCAGGCTGCAGTCAACAGAGGCACAGAGGCCAACTAAAACAGCACAGATACAATTGTTAGGTGAGACACTGCAAACATAAAAGAACATCTGATTTTGTTGTTCTGTTATTCTGGGTATTAAAAATGTTACCCTCTGCAGTGTTTGGGGATAGCAGTGAAAAAATAGTGCCACATTAAAGTGAAAAACATTTTTTTCTAAAAAAAGATATTTTGGAAAAGGTTTTTGGTCACCTGGTTGAC
>CAKAKR010060500.1:0-13533 GCA_916700685.1 Adelosebastes latens | reverse complement strand
GCTTTCCTTTTCTGTGTATTCTTGATCAACAAACCTGGCAGATATTTTGGTTAGTGGACGGGGAAAACATGAAAGAGGCAGCAGTGCAACACAAAGGATGCCAGCTGCCGTAAAACCACGAAGAAGAAGAAGATATTTTGTACCCCGTTGAAATTCACGCACTACTCAAGTAAGTACAGAGTGCACTACATTGAAGTCTACTTCTGGAAGTACGTGGATTGGAACACACGGTATGACTTTTTTATTTTTTTCGACATATTATACTATGACTTTTTTTCATGTAATGTTTCAACATACTATTCCATGACTTTTTTTCATAACATTTTTCGACATTCTATATTATGACTTTTTTTCATAGAATTTTTCAACACACTATACTATGATTACATTTTTTGACGTACTATATTATGACTTTTTGGGTGACATTTTTTCAACATACTATACTGATTTGTTTTTGTGAAATTTCTCGACAAACTATAGTATGACTTTTTTTCATAACATTTTTCGACATACTATGACTTTTTTTTCATGAAATTCTTCGACATACTATACTATGACATTTTTCCATAAAAGTTTTCAACATACTATACTATGAATTTTTTCATGAAATTGTTCGACGTACTATACTATGACTTTTTTCATAAACTCTTTCGACATACTATACTATGACTTTTTCATAAGATTTTTCTACATACTATACTATGACTTTATTTCATAAAATTTTTCGACATGCTATACTATGACTTTTTTTGTGAAATTTCTCGACATAGTATACTATGACATTTTTTCATAACATATTTTGACATACTATACTATGACTTTTTTTCCATGAAAATTTTCAACATACTATATTATGAATTTCTTTCATAAAATGTTTCGACATACTAAAAAGAAAAAAGTCAAAGTATAGTATGTTGAAACAAAAATGTAAAAGTCATAATATAGTATGTCAAGAAATAAAAAAAGTATAATATGTCGCAAAAAGTCATAGATAGTATGTCGAGAAATAAAAGAAGTCATAGTATAGTATGTCGAAAAAATAAAAGTCATAGTATAGTACGTTGAAAAATCAATAAAAGTCAAATTATAGTATGTCAAAAAAAATAAAAAAGTCATAGTATAGTATGTCGAAAAATTTGTAAAGTCAAAGAATAGTATCTTGAAAAATTACAAAGTCATAGTATAGTATGTCGAAAAACGTCATAGTATAGTATTTTGAAAAATTAAAAAAGTCATAGTATAGTATGTTGAAAAAGTCATAGTATAGCATGTCGAAAAAAATAAATAAAAGTCATAGTATAGTATGTCGAAACTTTTTTAAAAACGTCATAGTATATTATGGTAAAAAAATTAATTGTATAGTATGTCGTACAAATAAAAAAGGCATTGTATAGTTTGTCGAAAAAATTAAAAAAGCCATAGTATAGTGTGTTGGAAAAAAAGTCAGTATAGTATAGTATGTCGCAAAAAGTCATAAAAAAGTCATAGTATAGTATGTTGAAAAAAAGTCATAGTGTACTATGTCAAAAAGAGTCGCAATAAAGTAGGTCAAAAAAAGTCATAGCAAAGAATGTCGAAAAAAGTCGCAATAAAGTAGGTCAAAAAAGTCATAGCAAAGAATGTCGAAAAAAGTCTTAGTATAGTATGTCGGAAAAAGTCATAAAAAAGTCATAGTATAGTAATTTGAAAAAAGTCACAGTATAGTATGTTGAAAAATGTTATGATACTATAGTATGACTTTTTATGACATTTTTATAATATACTTTACTGGAGACTAGAGACACCTCAAGTGAGAACCTGGTCAATCAGAACACACCTGAACACACCTCAGTCAATGAACCACTCAACTACAGACCAAAGAAACAAAGAAAACTGTGATGATTCACCCCACCTGGCCTTACCAAATAGTGAGTGAGGGAGTTGGTGCTTCCTCACATTTCACACCTCCTCCCCCTCTGGCCTGCACTAGTCGGGCAAACGAGACAGATAGTCAGCAATAAGGTTTTTCTTACCGGGACAGTGCTGTATGGTGAACTGGTTTGGTTGGAGGGCTCGGCACCAACGTAGAATCCTTGCATTCTGATGCTGCTTGGAGTGCATCCACTTCAGAGGTCTGCAACACAAACTTCAATGAATCAATAGCCCATTTTATAGCCAGTCCCTCCTTTTCCACAGTAGAGTACTTTTTGTCCCGGTCAAACAGTTTCTTACTCAAGAACAGGACAGGTTTGGTCTCCCCAAACCTTGGCTTCCCAAGACTCACCTTTTTCTTTGAAGGGTCCCGGTGGGCAGCTGTGTAGCGTTCTGCCAGGTCCGCTGCTTCCTCTCCTGTCTGGGGATTGTTCTCCTTTACCCAGGTGCCGATGTCTGGATGGAGCCCACAGAGGTATTGCTCTAAAACAATGGTTTCACCAATCTGCTCCTTATTGCGGCTGTTCGAAAGGTCGCATCCATCGTTTATAAAGACCCTTTATCCGGTTGAAGGTTTCACGCAGTTTCTCCCACTGGCACAATAGTGCTCCTGAAACACTGCCTGTAAGTCTCCTCTGC
Source organism: Adelosebastes latens (assembly GCA_916700685.1). Lineage (NCBI taxonomy): Eukaryota > Metazoa > Chordata > Actinopteri > Perciformes > Sebastidae > Adelosebastes > Adelosebastes latens. The sequence continues at coordinate 10,983 of CAKAKR010060500.1, read as the reverse complement.
CACATTGAACTTCATTAACACTGCAGCTTTAATGGCCTATAGGAAGAGAATAATGTTGGTCAGGCCGTTCATAATGTTCTTCTGACGTCCAGTCCTGCATAGACTGTGCTACCATCCTAGCCTCTTAGCTGTTTGATCTGATCAAAAAGTACTGCCTCAGTTTGTCTAGACCGTCGCATAAACTCTCATTTAGTCAGCTTTCCAACACCAACTCTACACAGGCGTATTAAATCCCACTTTGACACTAATTGTTACAAGGTGAGGTGCAGGAGAGCAAGGTGAAAAGTTATGAAGGAAAAAACATCATGCTGCCTTCGCACACACTGCTCTTTAGGAGAAAACTGCTGCCCTCACACATACTAATATAACCTGAGAGCCCGCCCTTCCAGTTCAAACTGGCCTATCAGGTGAGGACTACTGTCAGCTGAGACTGGAGACACCTCAAGTGAGAACCTGGTCAATCAGAGCACACCTGAAAACACCTGTCAGTCAATGAACCACTCAACTACAGACCAAAGAAACAAAGAAAACTCTTATTGATAGCATTTTTTTAGTGACATACAATACCATGGCTTTTTATGAATACTATACTCTGACGTTATGGTATTTTTTTGACATAATATATTATCACTTTGTTTTAACATTTTTATGACATACTAAACTATGACTTTTTTTTATGACATACTATGCTATAACTTTGTACATGACATTTTTATTAAATACTATTCTATGCCTTTGCACATTACAGTTTAATTGCATACTACACCATGACTTTTTATGACATTTTTTTTATAACATACTATACTTTTTTCTTAACGACTATTTTTTGACATACTATTCTAAAACTTTGTTTTATACCATACTACTATGACTTTTTATATTTTTTTTATGACATACTGCACTATGAGTTTTTAATGACATTTTATAAGGCTTTTTTTTATGACATACTATACTATGACATTTATTATGACATGGTATACTATGACTTTATTATTAAATTTCATATGGCATGCTATACTATGACATTTTATGACATACTATACTATGATGAAGGACACTGGGAGTCACCACATTTAAAAAAACACAAAATAAGACATTTATTCAGTGAGCACCAGTCAGTCAGTACAAACGTTCTCTTTCCTCAGAAGCTCAAGTTTTGTTCAAACAGTAATCATAATCAGGAAAAAAACTACCACTTCTTTGAAAATCAAAACATTTCAAAGACTTTGCGCCTTTCAGCCAGGCCTATATATTATCTTTACAGGCAGAACACTGGAACTACATCTCAATCAAAGCTTAGTGAGAGAAAAATCTTCAGTTATTTAGTGTGCGTCATAAAAAACCTACCTCTACGGAGTAAAAAACAAAAACATTTGGACAATAACAACACATACACATATATATATACACATGTTCCAAATTCATTCAAATCTGAACTCGCTAGATTTTCACACTATGTCCTGCTACTGTATAAATTAATGAAAGTCACACATTGATTTCAACTCTAATACTAACGCTAAAGCACTGATGTTAATGTTGATACTAGTTCAAATCATTTATTGCAAGCAGCAGGACGACAGTTCAGCAGAAATCAGGAAAAAAAAAAACATCGTCCTGATTTGGATTTGAATTTGTGAAGACGATCAATCTTTAATATTGGATTATGAGATACCAATTAGTGATGCATTAATCTGATAAATAAATGCAACACAATGTAAACTAAGCTTGTGAGTCAAACACGTTTTCAGCAGGGGCGCCATACTACGTATTTCAATATTATCCGTGTACTCTCTCCTACGTTTATAGCCTAAGCAAGCTAAGCTTGCTAAGCTATGCCTTGCCTTGATTCATTTTTTTTTTTTATCTTGCGTGACTAATTTCTTTAATATTTGTTTAATATCTGTAGCTTCAACAATTAGAGATAAGATCTTAGTGGTAAAATGTTTTTGGTAAAATCCAGTCAGTTCTTTTTTTGGCTTTTCAGTGGCCTGAAAAAAAAAATGGAGGAAACATTAGAGATGCTGTGATTGGTTGACTTTGCTAGGGAGGAAGTCATTTACATAGAGTGTATTTACATCTAAAATATGACAGGAAGACGTGGACACTGATGTCTGACATTAGAGAGTCACTCAAATAAAACATCTGACAAAAGAAATATCTCATCACGTGTGTACAGTATGTTTCCAAATGCTTCACATTGTGCTCGTACTTAAAAGGTAAGTCAGGTGAGTAAAGTCTATTTTTTTCCATTGTTAACAAATCCCATTTAAAGACTAAAACCAACGATGAACTGATCCAACCCCGTTAAGTATTCTGTGTGTATCCAACGCCTCATATTCCTTTGTGCCATAACGCTCCATTGTTGTCCAAAAACTATTAAAAACACATCAATGAGCCTCACTGTTGCACTGGGTGACATGTTCCTTCATGAACACAGAAACTGTAGTTTATTTTGATTCAATGCCACATGCACCATCCTGCTGCTGTAAATACTCATTAGAGCACCAAATGTGTATTAATCCGCCACTGAAAATAGTCCCAAAACAAATGCCCTATTTCATCCTGTTTGAGTAACGTTTGCTAAGAACTACAGTGACCTGCTGTTTTAGGAAATTACTGAAAAAATATGTGACCTTTCTTTAAGAATATGTCTTCATTGGCAACCAATGGCCTTACTGTAGGGCTGGGAGCCACAGACAGGGTTAAGAAAGTTGGAAAGTATTAAGAGATGGAATAACACAGCGTTGGGTTTGATCTTTTCATGGGGTTTGTTGACAATATCAGAAATATAGAATGTCTTTTCCTTTAACTAGAAATCATCATCATCCTAAATGACTCACACCTGATTATTTTATTTCTTTCATAGCCTGAAAACTGTTAAGTCTGTTCTGCAGTGTAAATATAGTCTGTCTCTTCACAACAGCATGCTTTGATACACAACTAAACTTCTAAAAGGGTCTAAACTACAACACTGTTATGTTCTGAAATGAGGTTGAAATTTGTAAACGGGCCATGTTTACCCAGCATGATTTGCATGTTTACGGCAAATCATAAATCATCCAGTCTATTTTAAATCACAGCTAACCACTTTGTCTTTGTATTTAAGACATTTTAATTAGGGCTGTCAATCGACAATCAGTCAATCGCATGATTGTCCATAGACTTGACTATGACTTGAGGTCTGAGGTCAAGGGGCTTTAAAATTGATCCCGCTACAACCAACACAACCAAGTTGCGTTAATGCGTTAAAGAAATAAGTGGCGCTAAAACAAATTTGCATTAACGTGTTATCGCGTTAACTTTGACAGCCATCATTTGAATGTATGTTTTACTGGCTGCAGGGAACTGTAGAAAAAATACTACAAGGAAAATGATCAGCTAGAAATGTAAAGTCTTAGGGTTTCCGTATATAACAGATTTGTAGTTAAGGAGATTAAAACTTGCACTGGAGTGGTCTGTTTAGTTATTCAGTTCTACTCAGATCAGCTTGGGTCAGTACCTGATATCCTGAGTCATCTTTCACTTCAACAACACCTTCTGTAAATCCTGATGATTTGCTGTGATGATATACAGTGCTGTTATATGTTCACCGTGAATATAAATAATTAAAATCTAGACTGGGACGGATGCGTGGCAACATTACAAAGTGTTGGATTACACATTGGCACTAAACATGAAACTAAATAAAGTGAAAGGAACTCAAATGTGTGCACATGTGTTCATTTTTCTGTGCTCGAGTGTAGGCGCCCGCTTCTGCATGTTAACGTGTGTGTGTATGAACAAAAGTGCCTTTTGTCTGTGTATTTAAATGTCATTTATATGTCATCGTGACGTGTGTACGTACTGTATGTGCCTGCATGTGTTTCCCATTCAAATTAAAATGTATGTGTCACATTTTCTACTCTGCACTTTTCAGCACGCCTGCATGTGTGTTTATGTGAGAGTGTGCGTGTTGCCTCCGTCTCCTCAGGTCCTCTTTTGATGTGCGTTACCCACGTATGTGTTCTCTATGCACAGCACTATGTAGTGGTTAGAGCAGGAGCGGGTGTGCTGTCCCAGCAGTCGTCCTGTCTGCAGCAGCGCGGCCTGGCCCGTCACCGCCATGTCGGCCGTCCTCCACGCCTCGCAGTAGTTAATGGTCAGACGGATGCCCACTGCGTTGGAGCCGTGCCATACCAGCTTCTCTGGCCTGGGGGAAGAGATAAATAGATAGAGTATTTCCTCAACTGATATGTATGTATGTATATATTCATTATTGGAAATCAATTAACAACATAAAACAATGACAAATATTGTCCAGAAACCCTCACAGGTACTGCATTTAGCATAAAAAATATGCTCAAATCATAACATGGCAAACTCAAGCCCAACTGGCAACAACAGCTGTCAGTGTGCTGTTTGCTATTGCCCCAAACTGCATGTGATTATCATAAAGTGGGCATGTCTGTAAAGGGGAGACTCGTGGGTACCCATAGAACACATTTTCATTCACATATCTTGAGGTCAAAGGTCAAGGGACCCCTTTGAAAATTGGCATGCCAGTTTTTCCTCGACAAAATTTAGCACAAGTTTGGAGCGTTATAAAGCGTTCTTCACAACGAGCTAGTATAACATGGTTTTGGATGATTGGCTTTAAATCCCTCTCCACAAATACTTTACTTTACTTACTTGCTCACAGAGTGTACACACACACTCTCACTCACCATGCTGAGTCAGTCATCACGTTGCGTCCATCAAAGGAATAGATGGGTGTGGATGGGTTGAATGTGCCTCCATTCCCAGAGAAGATGGACATCCAACTTTTGAACAACACTTCACCCTGAGAGGAGAGGAGAGCAGGCATGGATACAACTCAAAAGAAGATGTGAACAGTAAACTTATACTCTATTATGATTGCTGAATGTAACTTTAAACCTGTAAGAACACAGTGGGTGCAATGCCTTAAAGGGATAGTTCAGATTTATTTTGAAGTGGGGTTGTATGAGGTCCTTATCCACAGTAGGTAGATAACGGTCGGTAAGCTCCCAGTTTGCCTTTTTTTAGGTGTCTAAAATAAGTTTTTCTGCCGTCTCGTCCACAGCAGTACATAGCTTCGCTCCCGTGCCGGTACTTTATGTCATACTATACGATGACTTTTTTTATGTCATACTATACTATGACTTTTTAGGACATTTTTTATGTCATACAATACTTTAACTTTTTTTAAGTCATACTATAGTATGACTTTTTTATGAAATTTTTTATGTCATACTATACTATAACTTTTTTTATGACACTATTCTGTGACTTTTTATGACATTTTATATGTCATAATATACTATGACTTTTTATAACATACAATAATGTGACATTTTATATATTTTTTATGACATACTATACTATAATTTTTTTAAATTACATTTTTTATGACATACTGTACTATGACTTTTTATGACACTTTCTATGTCATAATATATTATGACTTTTATAACATACAATAATGTGACATTTTATATATTTTTTATGACATACTATACTACGAATTTTTGTGACATTTTTTACGGCATACTTTTTTTTTAATACTTTATTTCAAAAGTTGAATACAATATATTTGCATGTTCAGATTTTTCATTACAATTCTGCAAAAATATTTTACTGTATAAAAATAATATAAAAATAAATTATACAATAAATAAAATGTAGGGAAAGGAAAAGATTAATAAAAACAAAAAAAAACAAAATATTTTTTTTACGGCATACTATACTACATCTTTTTTATGACATTTTCTATGACATTGTCTCAGGGTTAGCCCTTAAATTAAAATTGGAAATGTAAAACATGAATTTCTCCTCTCACCCTGAGGTTAACCACGGGCATGTCGGTGCGGTCCGCCTTCCTCACGATGGTTGACAGGTCCTGGAGGTGTGAGGACAGGAAGGCCCTGTAGGTGGCTGTTAGCCCCATGGCGCGTGCCTGCTGGTAACACTGGAAGTCTGCCCCCCGGATGCCACGCATGTCCCCTTTCAGCGGGGCGTTCAGCGCTACCAGGTGGAGCTGGGAAAAGAAAAAACACAGAGATGAGGAGAAAATATACTTGGTCCAAATGTGACTCATTATTTATCACAGATATCGCATTAGTCAGGCGTGCCAGAGTTAAGCGCAACGTAAGCATCATATGATGTCAACTGCCGCCCCTAGTTGTGTTTGTTACACTCACCCCAGGCACAGCATTGAAGGTCTGTGGTAGAACATTATAGCTGGGCTGATATCCTCTAATACCCTCTTGAAGCTCCTATTCAACAAACACAGGAATTAGTCTGTATATAGTGTGTGAACTAGTGTGTAGTTCTAAATGTGAAGATAGCTTTTAAAGCTTCAGTAGGCATCATTGGGCAAAATGTCCATAATAACCTTTCAGCATATTGTAATTCAAGTGTTCTGAGAGAAAACTAGACTTCTGCACCTCCTCATGGCTGTTTTCAGGCTTTAAAAAAATCTAAACCTAACCCTAACCCTAACCCTGGTGGGCGGTGCTTGGTATTTCCTCAAGAGATCTCAACATTGCTGCCGGGTAGCAAACTTTCTAATTTTACAGCTGAACAGTACACTACAAGATGATTCTGAAAACATTTGAGGCGAGAAATAGGCATTACAGAAACAGAATATTGATTCATCAGCGCTGCCTAGTTTGAACGTTTGGTCGGAGTTCGCGAGTCATTGACTCGCGGCTCTCATAGACGGAAGCTGGACTCCAGATCAGCTCTGATTGGTTGTTTTCCTCCGGTCTGTGAAATCTTGCAGATGCCATTAGGAGCACCGGAGGACACAGAGGCACATGATTTTTTTTTTTCAGATTATCTGTCTCATGGACTACTGTCAGGATATAGTGACCGTTTTATAAAAATAACTTATTTTTTTTAATAATATTTGCTCCATTTCTACCCACTGCAGCTTTAAAGGTGTTTCAAAATATGTGTGTGTGAACCTGGCTGTGGATCCTGTGTGGTCTGCTCGCCTCTCCACCTCTGCTGAGGGCCTGAGACGTCGCTGATGACGAAGGTCCAGAATGAATCAACTCTCCGAGCTGAAAGAGGGATACACACAGAATCTGGTTAAGAGCTATGATCCCACGTTGGTTTCCCAGAGTCAAGTCCATTAATATTAGGTTAAATGGCCACACGTTGAACCAAACATACACAACACACACCTGGATCTTGCGCCAGCCGTTGCGTGCTCTGATGTACAGCTCTCCTCCCTTCTCAGACACGTAGGCCATGGTTCCCTCTGCAGCCCGGTGAGTCTCTCTGCTCAGAGCGTGGCTCGTCTTGTAGGTAGTCACCTGAATATACACAACATCATACTGGCATTAATTGCTAGTCATAGTCATTTTATCAATTTCATTCCACTCCAGATACATTCGCCCTGGACATTTCTCACAACAAGTGTCCAATATTAAGGGAAATCATGATGAGAGCTTCAGCATATAATTAAATGTTAGTATATACTGCACATTTCTTGTAGTATACAGTCCTAGACAAGTGAAAATACAGCAGATCAGGGGTAAAGTGCCTCGCTCAATGGCAGGTATCTTACCAGGTTGTCATATCCTGGAGATCCTGGTGGGCCGGGAGGACCAGGAGGGCCGGGGATACTGACACCTGATGACGACGCATCGGAAATACATTTAACAGATACAATACAAGAGGTCTGTAACTTTCATGGATATAAGCTCCACCTCTCTCTCTCGCCTCGACATACACATACCTGATCCATATGCAGGTGTAAGTCCTGGGGGTCCAGCGGGGCCAGGGGGCCCTCGGGAACCAGGTCGTCCGAACCCAGGGGATCCAGGCTGACCCGCAGAACCAACAGGTCCCTGAGGACCCACGATGGACTCACCTTTTGGACCCTACAGGAACACACAAACGGATTACATTTCATTCAGCTGAACATTTTCACTATGTGGTACATGCAACCTCAAATATATTCAACAGCAGTAAACTCAACAACATTAGCAAAGTTGGCTGTTATCAGTCGCATTGATTACCGTTAATCATTCCATTACCTGAATACTTACTAACTAATTGGAATAGTATTTTCAGGATGTAGCTTATTATTATTAACTTACCACAAGTCCTGACCTCCCAGGCATTCCTGGAGGACCAGGCAGACCACCGTCACCCTTGTCTCCCTTCTGACCTTGGTATCCCTGATCACCTCTAGCACCCTGAGAGATTCACACAAAAAGAGACAAACCAACTGAAGACCGACCACACACCATTTAAAGATACGTTCAGGAGTATCCTGAAGATTACTTCATTATCAATATTGACTCCTTCCTTTGATTTTTTTCAAATAAATTCATACAGTACAGATGCAGCCACCTAGAATTTCCCATTCCAGCCAGCTGCCAGCCAGTTCCCAGCCAACTTCCAGCTGCTGGGAGTGAATTAAGTCCAATATTAACTCTTGTTTAGCTCTGTTGTGCATGGTCTATATATCAACTCCTGAGGGAAATATCTGGCTCCGTATGTCCTCCACTATGTTCGCCAGGTAGTCTCTTAACTGTGTCTGTCTGCTGTTTGCTGCTGGGCAGGTAGTGTGCAGCGGTTTATAGCTGAAAGGAGCTGCCTGAGAGTGAATCAAAACAGTAAAGGTGAGGGCCATAAAACCAAAACGATGAGCTGAGTACCAAGGCTGAGTCCTTACGGGCTGCCTGGGTCCGAATCTGACCCACGGCTCTTTGCTGCATGACAAAAAAAACATGACACGATGAATCCTAACTTGTGGACTGGCCTTTAGTCAGGGACTGGACTGATGCTGTGTCTTTTGCCATTTTTTTCTGACCCAGTTTGCATTAGATCTATATAGTGTAAGATGAATCAGTACTCACCACAACTCCATCGGGAAACCCGGGTGCTGAGAAGAAAAATGATGAGATTTTATTATTATTATTGTATATTATCATTTTTTAAGCAAATCCATCTAAACCTACGGAGCCCCTGAGGAGACATGGAGGAGAAAAAATATAGATGGATGAAAGAAAGATAAATACTTTTGCGTTCCTCTGAGAAACTTTTGTGTTCTCTCGTAAAACTTTTGCTTTCTCCCAAGAAATATTTTGAGTGGAAAAAAGTACTTCCGGTCAAAACCCAAGGGAGAAGAAGAAGAGAGTGAACCGGTGTTCAAGCCGGCAAAGATGCTGATCCTGGACCACCTCGACTCCCCGAAGGATCAGCAGACTTTCTGTTGCTGACGTTACACAGGTTAGAGCCAAAGCTGCCACTGGCCACCAACCCACTGTAACGCCCGGCGGTGGGGTTTGCGCTGGCTGAATTTCGCTAACTGAAGGTCTGTCTCCGGAGCTGCCGTCTGCTCTCCTCCCGGCGAAGTAATCTCCTAGTGGCGGGGAATGAGGCGGAGGGTGCGCTCCATTGTTGTGGTTGTTTCCATGATGCCGAACTGACTCGGAAGTACATCGACAAAAGTACATCTTTTTTTTTTCAACCTTCGATTTTTTTCCCTTCCATGTCTCCATATAAACCAAATGGGGACCCAGGAGTTCGGTAAGAGAGCAAGTCAAGGACAGTCAATGACATGTCTTTTGTAAAGGTCTTACCAGCTGTGCCTGGCTCTCCAGGTATTCCCTCAGCTCCTTTGTCTCCTTTAGCACCGCCTGAATCTCCCCATGTCCCTGCCTCCTACACACACACACACACACACACACACACACATTAACATTACATTGATACCAGCACATCTGCGACAGCAGGCATGCGCACATGTACACAATGTACAGACTGCTGAACACATAGACTGAACTCATTTTTTTTTAACATCTGTAAAGAATGTTAACAACTGTAAAACATGGGTTATAATAAAAAAGACACAGATGTTAATAGTTAAAACATCGATGTCAGCAAGTTACTGTCAATGATTTCCTGGAGACTCCTGCCACACCACACCACACCTTGACCACTGCTGCTTTGTATGACACTATGCAGAGATATGAGATTTAAAATGTTTCTTTAAAGCTACTACGAAGAACGTTTTATTAATTTTGTTTTGATTTTGGCGGTCTCTGTGGACAAAAGCGGTAGTGTTTCCGAGCACCAGATTCCCTTTAGAAAACCTCTCATTTTACTGCAACAGGGTCTGACATTCTCGTACCGACCACAAGCATAAATAAATAATAACTATATAGAAATAGCCAATCTTCTCGCTGATGGTCTTGTTTACTTATGTAGGTCATATAGAGGGGAGAGTATTAAATTGAGACTTTTTCATAACCAGTTAAAAGTTCCTCACAGGGACTTTAAAATGTATAAATCTGGAGGCTACACAATACAAGCTCTCTCAGCTTTCCCTTTTTATCAAATTGGATGTGATCGACTGTACATTTAATCATCATAGTCATGATTCCCCATACACTCATAAATCTTGTGAAAGCTTTCATACATTTATGGAGGAGCCCGTCACCACACCTAAAACCCAAAAAGTTGCATTTGAAGAAAAAGGTGCCAAATTCCAATCAGAGTTCTTCAATATCACGTCCATCAAACCTTCATAGGTCGATTTTAATGAAATTATATAAATTCCACATCTAACCAGGATTCAGCTTTTGGCACAATTTAACAATTGTATTGAACTTTGCACAGCTACAGCTACTGGTATTCTGATAACAATGTGTGTAAAACCCCTGCATAGAGCCTTTCACCAGTTTCCTTGATTGGAATTCAGCCTTCAGCCAAGCAGAAACTGCAGCATCACCAGAGGCCAGAGAAGACACTACAAACTGAATGTTTTAAAGCAGATCCCACAAACCCAGCACCACGTACATTTCTGAAAACATTTCCATCTACCTGATGAAAGGCAGGCCAGAGTTTGATATATGTCACTTTAAATACAATCAATAAAGGATTGAGGCTTTTCTTTTGGAATAAATAAAAATGGAAAAGCCTGTCATAGCCAATATTTTTAGGAATGTAATTCTCTTTAGATTC
>CAKAKR010060498.1:0-30352 GCA_916700685.1 Adelosebastes latens | reverse complement strand
TATAAGCTGAACCTGTTTGTCCTCTGAACACCCACACAGGTGTTTTCAGTTATTCTGGCTGATTAAACCTCTGCTCAGGTTGAAGGTGGAATTCATGAGATCACAAATCTCCATCTACCAGGTGCAATGAAAGCTGACAGGAGACTCAGGAAGATGTCAATACATTACAGTGAGCAGAGATCTAATCAGCCAAATAAACTGAAAACACCTGTGTGGGTGTTCATAGCTTTTAACGCAGGGTGCAGAACCCTCGGAACCTCCTGTTGTCAGTGTCATTCCTACACCCACACCGAGGTGTAGGCATTTGTGGTGTAGAGACTACAGGTAAAAGAAATGCACTGCACTTTTTTTATTAGCTTCTGGTGCCTGTAATTTCAGATATTGTACCGTCATCACCTATAATCATGACTAAAAGCATATCAGTATGTCATTTGGTACCCCGTTACATTCATGAAGTCAAAACTGCAGCTACTGGTGACAAAGTTAAGAGCGAAAAACAACAACGTTACTGGGTGAGCGATCTAATCGACGTGAACGTCAGAGTTTGGGTGTGTCCCATTTTCACGCATGGGAAAAGATGCTGTAAAGACAAACTTATCGTCTGTGATATTTATTGGTTTTGATGTGAATTATTCACACTCTACGGTGTTGACTTCATTAAGTCAGAAAGATTAGTGACATGGTTTGATTTGATTAAAACCTGATTCTATTGAGCAGGTTCCTCAGGCACGGCTCAACAATAAGGATTGCTCACATGCAAGTATAATGCCACATTGGGCTCGTAAATCTAACAACTTCCTGTTTCCTTTAGGTGGCGCTATGACTATCACTCATAATTGAACGTATACGTCTTGATGCTGGGACTCTTATAAAACATGTCAAGTTTGGTGCAGATTGGACAATGTATAGTCAATTTATAACAACTTCCTGTTTCTTGTAGGTGGCGCTAGGACTATCACTCATAATGGCACATATAAGTCTTCAGGCCTGGACTCTTATCCAGCTTGGGAAATTAGGGACAGATTGGACAATGTAAAGTCAAGTTAAAACAGCCTCCTGTGTCATGTAGAAACATCGAAATTTGCCGCGCCTCCACAACAACACTGTTTCGCGAAAACACAAAAGCTTCGCAATTTTGCATTGTGAAGGTGTTGAGATTCTGCTGCCCGACTTTGAGATGGCTCTCTTGAATCCTCTAGGAGGAGTATCGTAAAGTTCCATACCTGTAAAGTGATAAAATGGCGTCTTCTCACATGACCTATGACATCATGAAAGTCGGACACTGCACGCAACAGTTAGAGGATATTTTCTGCATGGAGTGCGTGACGCTGAAAATGACATGATGAGAACCTGTGGGGCATCCTTAAAAGGCACCTCTATGAGGGTGGGTGGCATTATACAACCATTTCTTGTAGCCAGTAGGTGGAGCTATCACCATAACTCAATAATGTAACGTATATGATTTCAGGCCTGAACTCTTATCCAGCTTGTGAAATTTGGGGCAGATTGGACTATGTAAAGTGAAGTTACAACAGCCTCCCGTGTCATCTCGAAACATCGAAATTTGCCGCGCCGCGCCAACAACGCCGTTTCGCGAAAACACAAAAGCTTCACAATTTAGCATCACAGTAGTGGGAGGGTTATACCACCCAAATTTGACGCGGATCCGATAAACTCTCTAGGAAGAGTTCGTAAAAGTATGCATAAAATACATGAAAAACGCACATATTCCAAGATGGCCGACTTCCGTGTGGGCGGAGCTAATGAAACCCGATGAGGAATATGCCTGAAATAATGAGCAGGATGTACCTACCAAATTTCATGAATATAGGATCAACTTTGACCAAACTATGGCCTTCCACGCGTTAGGGGGCGCTATAGAGCCGTCTAAATACGTTGAACCCAATGGCTGTATATTCACATAAAGTATGTGAGTCCACATGAGTTTTCGAGTATACCAAGGGCGTCAAAGGCATGTTCAAAGGCTAAAAGACATAAGGGGGCGCTAGAGAGCCAACATGCCACGCCCAAGCAAAATTTCACCACTAAATCAAAGTAAGTACTTTGGATGTGCGTGTAAAGTTTCATGAGTTTTTGTGCATCCTAAAGTCCTCAAACATGTGTTCGTAAATTTTAAAATCACGCAGGAAGTCCAACATGGCTGACTTCCTGTTGGCCGAAAAAATCTCGAAAATATTTAATCCGGGTTTGAGGATGTGAGCAATGACATACTTGAATTTCGTGAAGATCGAAGAAACTTTCTCTGAAAAACTGCCTACATTAGGGGGCGCTATCTCCCCCGCTGGTGACACCCGAGCCCATCACTACAGAACTTTGAATTTCGCGCCAGTTCTGAGGCATATTCCACTTTTCATGAGTTTTTGGGAATGGGAAAGGCCTCAAAAATGCGATCTTCCGGCAGAAAAAGAATAATAATCCTTAGAAAAACAAAAGGTTTCCTTGCACTTTCGTGCCAGGACACCGTTGGGGTCCTGGCACTTTCGTGCTCGGGCCCTAATGAATAAAAACTGATGAATATTAGTTCATGCCAGAGATTCACACAAATTCACGCCAGAGAGACGAATCATTCAGTTTTCTTTCCTGAGAATTAAAAGTAATATTAAAAGTGGGCCTATTTAACGTAAAAATTCTGTTGCAGTGTACTTATTATGTTATTTTCATTCTTTAAAAGTCACCAGAATGCAGGAAACACAGTCTCTGAAACTCAAATTTTCCTCCCCCAGACCCCCGCTTTTGTCTTTAAATCCTCCATAAGTTTGAGCTCTCAAGGTTGGCCAGTATGCCCCCGCAGAATCTACTCCACCTCACAGTGCAGCAGCATGGCCTATTTGATATCAGACACCATCATCGCTAAAATCTGGGACATTTTGCACAGTGACCCAGTGTTTCCAGAGCCTCCAGCCATCTCTTTCAGAAGGGCACCAACACAAGACAGCATTAACTGGCATTAGAGATCAGTTCCATACATTCTAGGGCCGTCAATCGATTAAAGTATTTAATTGCGATTAATCGCGTGATTGTCCATAGTTAATCACCATTAATTGCACATTTTGTATCTGTTCAAAATGTACCTTAAAGGGAGAATTCTCAAGTATTTAATAATCTTATCAACATGGGAGTGGGCAAATATGCTTGCTTTATGTAAATGTTCGTATATATTTATTATTGGAAATCAATTAACAACACAAAACAATGACAAATATTGTCCAGAAACCCTCACAGGTACTGCATTACGCATAAAAAAATATGCTCAAATCATAACATGGCAAACTGCAGCCCAACAGGCAACAACAGCTGTCAGTGTGTCAGGGTGCTGACTTGACTATGCCTTGCCCAAAACTGCATGTGATTATCATAAAGTGGGCATGTCTGTAAAGGGGAGACTCGTGGGTACCCATAGAACCCATTTTTATTCACATATCTTGAGGTCAGAGGTCAAGGGACCCCTTTGAAAATGGCCATGAAAGTTTTGGAGTTTTTAGGTTTGGAGCGTTATTTAACCTCCTTCGCGACAAGTTAGTATGACATGGTTGGTACCTGAGCCGGCTACAACATAAAAATCACAAGTTGGGTTAATGCAAAGAAATTAAAACAAATTTGCCTTAACACATTATTATCGCATTAACTTTGACAGCCCTACTATAAATACACGCCCTGAACTAATATAGTATAAATGGTTAATGTGGATATATTCCGGTGGAATTGAATCAATATATAAAGAAAAACAAAAACATACCAGATGCACAAAATGTACGGAGACTAGAGGAACATTGTTTCATTGTATTTGGCAATGCAGTTATTAGAAGAGGAAAGAGAGTTATAACCGAGAAGATTATTAAAAAAATAAATCTTACTTGACCCTAAGCTTTTTCTGTTGGGCTTATATCCAGAGAAACATAATCATAGTAAAGTTAAGTGAGCGTTTAGCTTGCTGTACGCCAAAAAAATGTATTGCACTGCTATGGTAAAATATCCACAGACAGAAAGAATAACTTACATATTAAAAGGCTAAACAGCATATATTTGAAAATATACGGAGACCCTTCATTAATCATGTAAATGATTTAGATTTAAAAGATGATCAAGTGAATGAAAACTTAGTCATTAGTGTGGACAATGCAGTTCCCGACCTTGTAGAATTAGTATTTTTCTTCTAAATACTTGTTTTATTTTGCATCTGTTGCAATTAATAGACTCCATTTTGTATAAAGATTACTATTTATTAAAACAGGAGGAGCATTCTTGTTTTGTTTCTTTTTTCTTTCTCAGTTTAGTGTCAATGCAGCAACTGTATATTGTATAATATATTATATCAATGTAAAAGGCTGTATTTCATGCTGTTAAAAATGTAAATAAAAAAATTGTGGAGAAAAAAGAAGAAAATATCATCCAATTTAGAGTTGCATTTTTTTTCCATCTACAGTTTTCTATTTAGTCTTTTTTAAGAAGCTATTTTCAAGGTGTTATTAGGGCCTTGATGCCAAGATGCCAAATTTAGCTTTTAATTGTGCACAGCTTATTCTCCAGTGGACCTGCACGATGGCGTCACCTGTGGTTTGTTCGGAGATGTGTGACGTACAAAGTCAGCTAGGTGATAAGCTATTCTGTGAGCTGCTCGGTTCATAAGGCCGTTATATAGCAAGCTGTAAATCCCAGAGGCAGTCAATCAACCAGTCAGTCAGTCAGTCAGTCAGTCAGTCTGCTCGCTGCATGAAGCCATGAAGCTGTGATGCCTTTACGCATTGCAGCAGTACACACCTCCCTCTGTCCGGGACTTCAGAGGTCCTCAATGGGTTGATGGACACACACGCACACACACAGACAATTACATGCAATCCCTCCGCCTCCCTCCGCCTCCTCCTTCCCCCTCTCTCAGTGTCTCTGGGGGCCTCAGAGTGCAGCAGGGATGATGGACAGCAGACTAATATCCAAAGCTAACGACTCCTCCCCTCTGACTTCACAGAGGAGGACTGACAGAGGCCACTGTGCCCTTCAGATGGAGGAATATGACCCACTACAGTGTACAGAGCAAACGTCGGCGACGACGCGGCTTGAAAGCAAAAAGAAGGAGGCTGTGAAATCATTAATATTGTAATCTGTACTTTGAAATATGAATACTGTGCTTCTGCATTCGAGACGGAGAGATTTGAAATTGTTTAGTCATGTAGTCACTAAAGGACATCACACTTCACCTCTCAACGCACTGATTCAATGAGTCTGACTATAATAATAACACAGAGAGGATCAGTCATTGTCAAACAGGGAGGAATTAATAAAGCACTCCTATAACGTTATACAATTAATATCTCGTTAATTTACATTTTCAGAACCTCAAAAGTCGCTTCTTTTTTTATCGTCGTGCAGATCTTTATAGGTATGTGTGAATCCTTTGTGCTATTTTTGGGACAGTAACTGTGTAGAAACTTGCTCGGGTCTGCAAGGGGATAGGGTGAGAGCAGGGACGCGATAAGGTTTGTCAAGGAGACACTTCCTGCTCCGCTTTGATTGTTGAATTAAACCATCAAAATGTCAGCAATGAAAATATAAAATATCATATATATATACACACAAATAGAGGACACAAATACACTCCCAATTTTTTTTGGTATGTATGTATCTGTATGTATGTGTGTGAGTGTTGATGTGCGTATAATATGCATATGTATGTATGTATGCATATAGATGTTCACATGTGTAGGCATATATGGACTATGTGTATGTATGTATAAGTGTGTATATGTATATACGTGTATATATGTATTTTTTTGTGTGTGTTATTTATTTACTCATGTTTCCATCTTACTCTTCTGTTCTGTATGTACTCCTGGGTGTATAAAATACAAGAAAAAATTAAATTGCAAATAAATACTGCACACATTGTGAATGTATAATTCATGAGTAATTTGCAATAAAAGTATTAAAAAAACAAAAACAAAATGTCAGCAATGGCGTCCTACAGACAGGTGACCCCCTCAAACACACACAATCTATCCTCCTGCTACAACCCTGTATCTCCACTTTGAGTCACCCCTGAACAGAACATGTAGGACGTATACGTGCACGGTTGGTTTGACCCTGTCAGCTCAAGGACATCTGTGAAATTATGTTCACTAGCGAGGAAGAGAAGATCAATGACAGCCCAGCATGCAGTGTGTTCATCCCGTCAGCTGGCAAGACGGGTTCACTTCAAGGAGAGAACGTGTCAATTATCTACTATTAAAATGGTGTCTAATAAACAAAACAACAAACAAAGTGGAAGAAATATATGTGGAGAGAATTATGATAAGCATTGGGCAGCAGCATGACATTAAATTAATCTAAATGCCTAATGGAGCCTCTGGAGCTAGGGATTGAGGCTTTGAGTACCACCTGTGTTGCATTTGTGTGCCTTTGTCTGAGCCACATTATCATGTACATGCTAAAGTAATGTGTTGTACAGCTGGAGAGGAATATAAGTGATGTATATTGCTGTTAAATCAGCTGTTTTCCATTAACAAAATAGATCCAAGCACGATTCTGTGGGGTTCTCTTAAGTGCAAGACCAAATTGAGTACTTCACCACAAACAAACCTTGGAAAAGATGAAGCTACTTTGTTTGCTCAGCAATATTATTACTGTTGACTGCAGAACGTATCCTCTTACTTCTTAGACGACATGTAGAAGTTTTACAGAAACCACTAACCACCACTGGAGCCTTTAAGGTACAATATTTCTGTTCAATGTATCCTCATATACGTATGATATATTACGAAAAAGTTATTCCTCCTTTTTCGTTTATTTTCCTACAAATGTCCGGAAACACGTCTCAATTTCCGCTCGTTACATGCATACAGTCTTTTCAAAATAAACTTCCGTCTTCACAGGAAACAACTTGGTTAGGTTTAGGCAGCAAAACTACTTAGTTAGGCTGAGGAAAAGATCGACTTGGTTAGGTTTAGGCAGCAAAACTACTTAGTTAGGCTGAGGAAAACATCGACTTGGTTAGGTTTAGGCAGCAAAACTACTTAGTTAGGCTGAGGAAAAGATCGACTTGGTTAGGTTTAGGCAGCAAAACTACTTAGTTAGGCTGAGGAAAACATCGAGGTTTGGCCTAAAATAACCCAGAAGTGACGTTACTTAAGTAGCCTAACTTACGTGACAAATATATCAACATTGACTTCTGTTTTCACGTGAGACACGACGCCAGCCTCCTGGGCAAAAGTGCGGTATATTTTCACCCACCCGTCAACCTCGACCTCCTCCCTACATGGCGTTCACCGCCCTTTATACTTCCTGGTTCACACTTATACGTAAAATTACACACAAATTGATTATGTGGGATATACAGCGCGTTATTTTTCTACGAACAGTGTACGAGACCAGCCTGCTCTGTTACGTGTATTCTGAAATGTTCTGAACTATACCTTTAAAATGACATATAGTGTTTATTCTACTGGAGGTATTTACAAGGTATTATTATTCTGACTGGGCTCCACAGTTACAGCCACACCCACTGCCATCATCCCAACACATTTTGTAAAGGATGTTACATGGTGAATAATTTCATATCAGTGTACTTCAGACAATGCAAAGCTTCAAACCGTGTCCCTGTGACATTCAGCTGACATCCTGCTGACTTGCATATTATATCACAATGAATGAGATTTGATACAGAGTCCTTATATATTCTACCGCATGCCTCAGTAGTTCATGAATCAGAGGTGGTATAGGGGCTGGTATAGCTGGCACTTTAGTCAGCAAAACAGTCCTTTATGTACAGGGGTGACTGCTACATGAGAGACTGATTATTAAGCTCATGCATGAACCACACATTTCAGGCTCCTTTTATACTCTGTTTGTGGGGAAAATAAGATTAAAAAATAGTATCACTGACAACATAAGCACACACATGTACCAATCCAGCAAATAGGTCTGATGTTATGCAGCTAATGGCAGGTAACTATGAGTGAACGCATTCAAAAGGATCTTGAAAGGATTTCAAAAGGCCATTCACTGAGGATCTACTGATGCAGACACCTAAATCGCTGCCTCCTTTCTCTACATCCTGCCTCGAGAAATGGCACAGCGGCACTAAGTTGCCGGCACATAATCCACCTTTCATTTGACTGCAGCGTTGCCGAGAGGCAGAAGTTCAGCATCCGATGCCGTGCTGTATTTCAATGTCAGCTCCTCTTTGTCCCAGGGCAACGGCCTCAGATGCAGGTTAAGTATTTCCACAATGGCCACGTGCACATAGAGAGGGAAGAAGACTGGAAATAAGACATCTGTTCTGCAGATGAGTGGTATTGTCCTAATTACATACAATCACATACAACTAAACTGCATTCTCAGTTACGTTTA
This sequence comes from Adelosebastes latens, assembly GCA_916700685.1. Classification (NCBI taxonomy): domain Eukaryota; kingdom Metazoa; phylum Chordata; class Actinopteri; order Perciformes; family Sebastidae; genus Adelosebastes; species Adelosebastes latens. Next base: position 21,991 of record CAKAKR010060498.1, on the reverse strand, counting down.
GAGGGAAACATAATTTCTTCCTGATTACGGTTGCAGTTTTAAACACGTGGTTAACATTGTAAATTGAAACAAAATAAAACAAAAATGCAACAAAACTACCTTGTCAAGTTAGGGCATAGACTGTATAAAAAAATGGACGACATGACAGCTTCCCAAAAGTGAAGCCAAAACATCTCGATCACCCCCTGGTGACTGGCTGCAGTATAGTTCATAAATCCCGCCCCCTCCATGTTTGTGGATGGGACATGGGCCAAACTAAAAAGTCAAAGTACACGTCAAATACATTTTTCACAAAGATGATTTCTGTCATTTTAGGTAGTTCTTATCACGCTGATGTATGCTCAAGCGTTTTCTGATAAGTTTGGTTTTAATTAGTTAATTTGATGCTATAAAAAAAGAAGTGAGACGTCATGATTGACAGCTGCTCTTAGTGAAGTAGTTGCAGCTGGAGGCTCGGGCATTGTACGAAAGAGGAGATATAACTTTAACTTACCATGACTGTCACAAGTCTGTGTAATAGAATGAATTAGAATAGTTGTTGTGTCTTTCTAGCCAAACAGCTACCGTGGTGCTAACGTAGCAGCTAGGTGGCTCACACTAACGTGCTCGCGATTGGCTCAGGCGGATGTGTGGGCGGGACCTCGATACCGCGGCTCCAGCCCCCCGATCACTACTGCGCAGACTTTGGCTCCAAATTACGTTGAAATCTCAAGATGGCAGCTCCCGTATCCGGGATATTTTGGCTTCACTTTTGTACCGTGGGAAGAAGTGGATACAAGTCATCCATCTATATACAGTCTACTGTATGGGTTCAGGCAACAATACTCCTTGGTTAGGTTTAGAAACAAAAACATCATGGTTTGGCTTAAATGACAACGACATTGAACGTTGACTTTTAGTTTCACTGGTGCTTTCTCTATAGCTTTTACTTCTGTCTATTTTTGGTGCCACCAAACTGTTTACATACTGTTGCTCTTAGCTGAAAGTTTCCAGCTCTAAAACCTTCATTCTTTCTGTCAATTTTCAAATATGTTAGAGAATATGTTTGCAGCTCAAAATATTTTCAAAATGACTGAGTGGTAGTTTTGAAGTGAGCTATAAAAAAACAGCACTACAGCAGTGTTTTCATGTGACAGCAGCGCTATGTTAATTTGCCCTTTTTTTGAATGGCATGCGGTCCCTGTGGAGCTCTGCCATACATATTTTGGTATAAAATGCTAATGCAATTTTGCAAATGGCATTCATTGTAATCGGGTGTGTGTTTCATAGGTTGCCACATCATCAGTGTATTATTCAGTGTAGCCACTGTGTGTTCTCAGGCATAGGTACTACTACTTTTTTTCTATTTTGGCACATATTTATGGTGACTCATTTACCTGGACGCAGGCCACACGCTGACATGTGGACAATCAAGGGAAAATACAACGATTTGAGCTCCTGTTGTGAGACTCAACAAAGACTCAACAAACATGAATAATATACACATATCACGTGACATAAAGAGACAGAACAGTACGGGGTGCCAGCTTACCACCTGGCTGTTTGGATATTGTCGTATTAGAAGTGAAAAGAAGTGTCCACAGAAGCCCAAAATTAAATGCTGTTAGTTTACAATAAAGCAGATGGTAACACTTCATTTTACAGGTCGGCAAACTTCATGGTAATTAGGTGATAATTAGCAAGTAATTTGAAATTTCTATGGAATTACTGCCAAATTACCCCAATATTTACCTCAAAATTTATCAAAAATCACTTTATTATAAACATGATTTAATCATTATATGCTAAAATAGTATATAATGGTTAAAATGGGCCCTTAGGCTTGAGAAGCAGCTGCTCTTCATCAGAGGTGGAAAACAAAAACTAGTAGAAGACACTTCCTTCCTGCAACTTTCAGACTTCACAACCAGCACTGCTCCCAGTAGACCACAAACACCAAAAACTGACTGTCTATCAATACTACTCAGGTGCAACTTCGATCATACTGTGCGATACTTTAAAGTGCAATACCATATTTCCTGTGCAATTGTGTTAATAGCCTGTTAATTGTCAATACTGTATATATTGTTCCAATTTTTAATATTCTCCTTGTTTATATTGTTCCTATTTTTATATTCCTTCTATTTAAATTGTTTATATTTTATATGTGTATCTACTTTTGTTTTGCTTTTTGCACTGTGTTGTATGTTGATTTTTGTTTTTACTGCTGCTTCTTGTTTCTGCACTATCCCCTTTGCTGCTGTTAACTGCACATTTCCCCACTGTGGGACTAATAAAGGAATATCTTATCTTATCTATTTATTACTGCTTATTGGGAAATAGCGGAATATATATAATTATTAAAGAACGTTTATAATAGATATAGAATAATAATAATAAAAGTAACAGAGTCAAGTCCCAAGTCAAGACAGCCAAACAAAGTAATCTTTGATACATTTTGAGGTAAATATTGGGGTAATTTGGCAGTAATTCTAAGGAAATTTCAAATAGGTTACTTGCTAATTATCTCCTAATTACCATGACATTTGCAGACATGTTAAATTAAGTGTTACCAATCTTGTATAAAAGCTTTGTGGGAGGGTCACACATTGAAGTGCATGATGATGTGGTATCTTTGTATCTGCTGTCTGTGTGGGATAACTGTAGAGAAAGGCGTGAAGACACATAGTTAGTCACACTCAGCCTTGAAACAATAGTACAGTGGATGTGGGTCAAGAGCAAAAAAGTGGCCAACTTCTGACCATAAAACCAAGAGACTATAAATCACAGGCACATTAAAAAAAAATAAACCACAATACTGTAGCGATGGTGGACAGTCAGAGGACACAGTAGTGTGTGTGTGTGTGTGTGTGTGTTTGTGTGTGTGTGTGTGTGTTTGTGTGTGTGTGTTGTTTCCCAAAGCGTTTCTAGGCTATAAACAAGGTGATGGATGCCGGTGCCAGAGTGCGTTGAGTGGACACAGCCTCCTGTGTCTTGATTAATTGATGGGAGATCCTGCAGTTTAAGCTCCCCTTGGTCCTCTTTGTGCTCTCTGCCTGTCTGCCTCTACCATGTGCGGAGAGTGTGGCGACGTTACTATGAGCAAAAAAAAAAAAAAGCAAGGACATTAGAAGCACTTTCAGGGGCAGGAAAGGCTTATTTTCAGAGCCTCAGAAACAAGGTTAGGTTAAACTGATAAATATCTCATTCTTCTTTGTCCCTTATATTTTTGTCCTCTATCTGCTTTGTTGCTCTGTTTCTGCTGGATGTGTAACTAGATAATTGCATGATACCATAACACTGTATCATTAGCTTTAAAGGGGAACACATCATGCTCATTTTCACGGGTTTCTACTAGAACATGATGCATCTATTTAGGGGAAAGAATGAGGAAAATCTAATACCGACTTCTGTGTTTCATCTGAAAAATATTTTCACTGGTCTGGTCTGCCAGCGGAAAATGAAATATAAAGGTTCCAGACATCTTAAGGACTTGATTTTACCTGCCAGAAATTTGAACACTGTCTTCCCAAGCCTTCTTATTATTATTATAAGAACCATGTCATTGTCACTTTTGATTTTAGGAAGAGGATTTGGGAATAGAGATGGTGACCTATCAGCGAGCTACTTTTACTTAATGCCATTCCCTGACTGACAACAGAGTTTTTATCACTCAACTCTGCAGTTCCTCTCAACTCTACAGAGCGTCTTAGCATCTTTCAGCTCACTGTTTTGGTCTTGCAGCCTGCGACTTTACTGTTTAGGTTCAGTCTCATCGCTCTCATCAACCTCGTCTCCAGCAGCAGGCAGATCAGAAAATAAAAGCTCTACCCTGTGTACAGTATACGCTACCTGCTCAGCACCTAACAGCAGATGGTCACAGCTGAACGTAGTGGAGCATTTAGCAGCTAAAGAGCCAGATATACCCCTCGGAAGTTGGTGGAGACCAAAAACTGAGCTAAAAGGAGAGCTATTGGACTCATGTTTGTCCGGATGCCAGAAGCACGACTCCAAGTTAATGCTAATGACGCTCTGTGTCTGCTGGATGTGGAAATACAGGCAACTGTTTACCAAACATTTTGACATAATTTTATATGGTGAAAATGTCAGTACTGCTGCCTTTAAACGTAGTATTTTGACAGGTGATGGCGCTTTTTATATTCAAGCACACAATGACAATGTTTTAAATATCATCGATTTAGATTTTCAAAACAACTCAGAGGAAACTAGAATGGCACTCGGATAGCGCAGACCTCCGCCAAGGTGGCCGAGTACGATTGCCCCCCCTCTCCGTTCAGCTTGCGCCATCATCCACGTGTATTTTTGTTTATATTGAGATCAGCTGTATGTAGCGTAGCATCGTAAAACACTTCATTCAAACTGGACAGAAACAAAATCAAACTCACCTAAACCGTCGTTGTTAACTCTTTCCAACATTCACCAAGTGTGCCTTGGGTGAACTCAACTGTAATTTCATTGAGTTTAATGTGAAAAAACGCTGAATCTACAGTTGTCCCCCCCCTCCCTCCACACCCCGCTCTCTCTCTGTCTGTCTCTCTCTCTGTCTCTCTCTCTCTGAAGGAAAGAGGCGGGGTCATACGTCATCAACGCATCATCAGTTACACTGCACATGTGTTATATCCAGAGGTCTAAATGTTCTGGCTGATCGTAATGCTTAAAAATATTCGTGAATCCGGATAATGATCCAGATCTCCACCAAAATCGAATGGATTGTTCATTGTGCCTCGCCCCACCCCTCCAAAAAATGTCATTCAAATCCATCGCAGACTTTTGGAGTAATCCTCCATACGGACAAACCAACAAACCAACAAACCAACAAACCAACGCCGGTGAAAACATAACCTCCTTCCTAGCCTTCGGCCTTGGCGGAGGTAATAACGGAGCCTGCCAGGCCCCTCAATCAGATGCTGAATGCTGAAATAGATCTAGGTCAAGTGGGTTGAGTATAGCGACCAACTGGGTCAAGGTAGGGATCGACTGAGTCGAGTATTGCGACCAGCTGGGTTGAGCGAGCGACCGTCTGGGTCTGGTATAGCGACCAACTGGGTCGAGTACAGAGTATTTTGCTACACTCAACCCACTGGGTCAATTATAGCAAAATGTTTGCCATTGGTCCTAATTCATAGTCTCACACACTATCAGCAGGCTAGGTGACCTCTGTCAGTCATTTGAAGGAGACAGGCACAGATTCAGCAGACATAAAATTTAGATGCAGCAGATACAAATTAACTGTAACTTTCTTAAAATATATATATATACACATGTATTTTCCTCAGACGACACTAATTATATAACTAATAATGTTCTGAGAAAAAATAAGTTGACATTCTGCTATGATGTCATGTATTCTTGGGGGTAGTCCTTGTATGTTAAATAGGTTGGTAGGATGAAGGTTAAACCTCCCATTATGCCATTTAAACAGTACACATTTTTTGCGTGCATGTTTTTTAACGTCTATAGGGCAGCATTTTTTTTTATTCATTAAGTGCCATTTTTTTTATTGATAGCCTACATCTGTTCTCTATGCAACAATATTTCTGTACTCCAAGATACATTTCTCTTTCATGAGACAGTAAAAAGCAACCTTGAACCTTAAAGGAACCGAGAACTAAGAACATGAAGGCAAACATGATTGGATGTCAATAATATTATAATAATATTGTCTTTTTGATAATGATCCCAAGCATTTGCATGAGTTTATGAAAGGTCCCATATTATGCTCATTTTCAGGTTCATACTTGTATTTTGTGTTTCTACTAGAACATGTTTACATGCTTTAATGTTCAAAAAACACAATATTTTCCTCATACTGTCCACCTGAATACACCTGTATTTACCCTCCGTCTGAAACGCTCCATTTTAGCGCATTTTGACGGAATGGCAACAGAATTGCATTAACATTGCTAGTCAACAGCTTGGGTCCATGTGTACTTCCTGTCAGCTGATGACATTCACATTGCACTGCAACCAGGAATAAACTGGGACACATTTAGAATGTTTTACGTTTAAAATTGTGTCAAGGATCTAAATATTGTATATTTGTGACATCACGAATGGGCAGACATCCTAACGGCTTGTTTCAAATGCAGAGTTTCTGAATACGTGCTGTGTGAATTTCCCTGTGGATTGAGTGTTTCGATACATTCACAGTATTTATATAGGACCTAAGCCTGCTTTATAATAAAAAAAAACATGAAAATCTCACTTTTTTTATAATATGGGACCTTTAAAGTACTTTTACATTTTTTATTTATTTTTTTCTCTGTAGAAATGTGAAAAAGAAAGCAGGAACTTTGACTTGGGTGCTCTTCCATTGATGAGCTGCCTCCCTCCCCCTCTCTCTCTCTCTCTCTCTCTCTCCCTCTGCAGGAATAGACTCTGTTCCTCCTCCTCCGCCGCTGCAGCCCGACTCTCTCTGACACAAACCGGCATGTCTGCAAACTGAGAGACGCACAATCCCCCCTTTAACACGCACAACTTGTGCTTTTCTTTCCTTCCTCCACCTCGCTGAAGCAGAAGAGAGGAGGCTGGTTATAACACTGCGACGAGGCGCCTGTTTCTCTTCTGGAGGGATAAAGACTTGGAGGTGGATCAAAACAAGGTGAGCCAAAAGACGAGGGGCTGTTTGTGTGTGTGTGTGTGTGTGTATGTGTGTGTGTGTGTGCGTTTACTGTACGGGACCGGATGGTGGTTAAAAAAGATGCTGATGCTTTGGATGCACTTCCACACGGTGCATGTTAAGGAATTGGCTTCAATGCATGTGTGCATCTAAGCTTGCAGCTGCAGTAATTGAACAAGGAGAACACACTGTACGCTACTGTAATTGTGTTGTAATGCTGCACCGCATCCAGGAGCTGTGAGTGTGAATACTGTAAAAGGGGGTTCATGTGAGGAGAAACTGGTGCTGATGCTGCGGATGATGATGATGATGAATAGGAAGGAAACCAGGAAATGTGTTTTTGTAAAGGACGCTGAGCTGGTGCAGATTTGACTTTGGGGCGAATGAGAAGGACTGGTTTTCAGGAGGATGTTTTTTTTTTTTTTTCCTGCTTGTGCCGCAATGGCAGAGGGATGCTGTAAAATGCAGCAAAACTACCCAGTGGGGTCGTTATGTCGTAAAAAAGATTGTGCAAAAAAAAGTGCAAAAAGGTCGACTTAAAGTCGGTCTTGAGCTCTGCAACTCCCATAGAAATATTATAGGAATATTATAATAACAGATTTTTTTTTTTTTAAATTACCATATAAAGTAAACTCACAATTGAGTATCTCAATATTATAGAAACATGTAAGGTTATTATAAAATGATTCACTTTAAAATCCCAAGATAAATAGGATTATTATAGTCATATCATTGGGAATAAAATGCCATAATGCTCAATATAAACGCACAAGTGTTAAGACCTTGTAGGAAAGCATAGCATCTTTTAAAAAAAAAAAAAGTATTTTTTTTTCTCTGTCATGTTGAAAGATGCTGTGCTTTCCTACAAGGTCTTAACACTTGTGAGTTTATAATGAGCATTATGGCATTGTATTCCCAATGATATGACTATAATTGATAATTTGCCCTTGAAGTGATGCCCTCCGAGGCCCATGTACTGACATAAACCTCCACTTGCTCATCTTTGACCTCCAAGCCTCTCCTCTCCTTTTTTTTTTTTTTAAATTCTGGGAGTTATTATTTCTATGAGGATACATGACAGGCAGCCAGGCAGCGTCAGCACAAATCCACACAAGATGGAGTGTTGGTTGTAAATCGAGGGCGCAGGTGCCTCGACTATACGGGACACGGTGTTTTATACTGGAGGGGTAAAAAAGCCATCTTAACCCAGTTTAGTCACCCTTTTTTTTTGTTCCGTAGAGTTGATGACATTTTGAGGCCGTTTAAAAATGTGACTTCATACTTGTCAGGAGTTTAATGTGATTATTGTAAAAGTAGAAGGGCGTATTTGTCCTTTGCCAAACTGGGATCTCCGTCTGGAGGTCGTTTCTTGTCCGCATCGAGCCTCATCATCATCTTCATCCTCCACCCCCATCCCATCAAACACTTGTACGTGAAAAACCCACTGGAGTGAAACTGCAAGTCCTATAACAGTGGTGTTCATGCAGTCACAGCTTGTGTATATTCTTCTCCCCCGGCTGCAGGTCTGTCCCTGATAACCTGACCACTGAGGGAAGAGAACGCAGAACTGCTTCATCATGAATTTTGTAATGAAAGCTGCGATGGGAGGTGAGTAGTCTGCCGGGCTGGAGGTTGATTTAACAGCACTGCAGTGTAAAGGACTTAAAGGGTTGTTCAGCAGCAACAGCAGCAGTACTCTACTAGTGGTACTGGCCTGGTATAGTTAGTGGGATACTGGGCTGAGATAATCCATCCTGCACCAAACTCCTGACTTCAAACATCAGCTATCCCTCTCTCTCTCTCTTTCTTTCTGCATCCATCTTTTAGAAACCTCTCAGGGCAGGGCAGGGCAGGACATCCTGTTGGTCACGTCCTTGACAACGCCAGACTGTTATAACCTGACACCATCACAATTATAGAAACCTGTTCACGCTTTGTTGCTCCGCATTTCTGCTTTTGTAAATGTGTCTTTGTGACCAGTGATTCCCCCTAAAAGCGTATCGAGTCCCTGTGAACGAGGTTAGGGCTGCTACTGCAGATGAAATATGACAGTAGCAGCGGTAGTAAGTCTAGTCATGTACTAATAATGTACCTGTCAAGTGTCCAAAATGTCACCTTCTCGGGACAGAAGCAGCCTTATTGTTATACAGTTTTGAGTGGAATTCAAAAAAGGAGTTTTTAAGCACAAAGAAGGTTGAGTTTTCTCCTCATCCTCATCATGTTGTGATAACATGAAAACCCCCCCCAATGATGAGGTTTTCACATGACTTTAATAACCAGTGCTATGCTTCTCAAGCCAACTGTTGGCGTCTTTTCAGTCAAGAGAAATAGAGAAGGGCTATTTTGCCGAGAACTATTACTAACATTTTTTTTTCCACGAGACTTTTGTCCTTTAAAGCCTTCAGGTATTATCCTTTAGAATATTATCTTAGCTATTATTTGGCCCCTAATTAGTCCTCATTATGGCCCTGTAATACATCCTCCTTGGCAGCTATAGCTTCAAGGGGAAAGGCAGGAAAGAGGCACCGGTAGTTGTAATGCAGCAGTCACGCACACACACACACACACTGGTCAGTCTTGCAAGGATGCTGCTGTTGTCCAGGTTACGGAGGTGTTAGGCAGTTACAGTTGGGATGTGGAGTTGAAGCCGAGCCCCTGCTCCTCATTGGGATGCAGCGGACGCCGGCGCTGCCTCGTTCTGCATAGCTGCTGTGCCTCGTGGCTGCGCTATGAATTCTTAAATCAACTGCATTGCATTGCTGGTTTTTACTCCGCAGAAAGTCGGGCTGCACTCCGCCTGCAGACTTTGGGAATAGATTTGATGGTGTGGGCGTTTGCCGGCGCCCCGCCTTGTGCTGGAGAGATGTTTTATAGATATTGTATAGGACAGAGTGTGTGTGTACTGCATCTCCAGGCGAGATGAATTATGGAGGCTGCACAGGTCTACTTTAGGGTATAGATTTTTTGTGTGGGTGAAAGAAAGATGAGAGAAAGGCTGCAAGAAAGAGAAAGTTTGACAATGTGTGTGTGTGTGTGTCTAATAATCAATATGTAAGCCCATCAGGGTGATTATTCTGCTGTTCTGTGGTTCTGGTCCATGTTTACTGACGGGGACACAGTGACCTCCTTCCACTCATATGTCTGCAAAAATGCTGATGGTGCACAAAGCTCCCTGTGGGGGTAGAAAAAAAGTCAGATAATGAACCAAAGCAATGAACAGGCAGCTAATCAATCAGCTGAGCTATCAATCTGATGTCCAGTGTCAGTCAGTCAATATATCAATATTAGTGAAATGTGTTTTAATCAATTAGGCTGCGGTATTGAGTCAGTGGTCGAAGCTGTGTACCATGAAACCATAATGTCCTCGGTTTGATTCTTGACGTCTTTCTGACTTCCCACGTTTCCTGTCGGACTTCACTGTAATCTATTAAATAAAGGCAGAAATATTAAAGATTAACACATTGTTCCCCTGCTTCTGACTTGCAAAGAGAGATGCCACCATTTTTATTATCCACGCTAACACGCTGCGTAGCTCTAGGGATGTCAATGATACTGATATATCTCTAAAACTATCTGATGAATTGTCAATAAACTTTGCATAGACATTCACGTCCCCCAGAGGATAGATCCTACTTGCTTTGGAGATCCCCTGACTTTCCTCTAGCGCCCCCATGAGGTTGACATTTTTGCTTTTGAGTGAAATATCTCAACAACATTTGGATGGATTTCTGTCCACCTCAATTAAAATAACTTTAGTGATCCCGATCAGGGCTAAATTTCTACGAACCTAATGATAGTCCCATCAGCCTCAACAGTGCTGTGCTAAGTGCTAATTAGGGCTGGGCGATATGATGATATGTATTGTCAAAACTATAATAAAATGTCTATCGTATATATTTTTCAATATTGTTTCTGTCGCGATATAGGCTAGGGCTATATTTATTATTTTTTTCTCTATAATTTCACTTAAAATTGTTCTGTTCATTTTGCAATCAAACTCTTAAAATGAGAAAATACTCAGTACTTTTCATTTGTCAAGTATTTAATTCACAAAGGAAAATACAAAAAAAGTCAGTGTGTCAGTGTGCTGACTTGACTATGACTTGCCCCAAACTGCATGTGATTATCATAAAGTGGTTCATGTCTGTAAAGGGGAGACTCGTGGGTACCCATAGAACCCATTTTCATTCACATATCTTGAGGTCAGAGGTCAAGAGACCCCTTTGAAAATAACCATGCCAGTTTTTCCTCACCAAAATGTATCATAAGTTTGGAGCGTTATTTAGCCTCCTTTGTGACAAGCTAGTACAACATGGTTTGTACCAATGGATTCTTTATGTTTTCTAGTTTCACATGATACCAGTATCTCACAGTATCTCATATCAAGTTGCATTAATGCGTTAAAGAAATTAGTGGCGTTAAAACAAATTTGCGTTAACAAGTTATTATCGGATTAACTTTGACAGCCCTAGTATATATCCAACAAAATCAATTTGTATGTGATCCACTTACAGTAATCGTGAACCAGTAAAACCGCCAAACGCTGCGTAGGCAGGAGGTCGGGGTGGACGGGTGGGTCAAAAAACACCGGACATTCACCCAGGAGACCGGTGTTCGTACCTCAGAAAACGTTGATTTATTTGTCACCTCTGGTGTTATTTTTAACCCAAACTACGACCTTTTCCTAAACCTAACTATGTGGCTTTGTTGCCTAAACTTAACCAAGTTGTTTCCTGTGAAGACGGAAGTTTATTTTGAAAAGCCTGTATGCATGTAACTAGCGTAAATTGACACGTGTTGCTGGACATTCATAAGAAAACGCACAACAAAAAGGGGAATACCATTTCATAAGATATCATTGGAACCGTTGTGAGTATACGTCAGAACTTGATGTGTGTCTGCTGTTTTGAAAATTAACCTCTTCAAACAAATTTAATGAAATAATTTATACAACCTTCTTGAGAGATTATAAACTGAATAAATCAAGCCATGTTTTTTTCACTCTAACTGTGAAACTACTGGGGATCAGATCTTATGGCCTGTTGCTCCGTTGCTCCATCCTGTGATTGTTTTGCTTCTGTTTGGATGTGGATTTCACCGTCGCTGAGTGTTTTGCTGAGTATGTTACAGTAGGTGACGAGTGCATGGACGGGTCTCTGTGAAAGAGAGGATGCTGCCAGTGCATTAACTAATCCTCCAAGGCTTCTTTGGTTACAGATACTTGGAAGAAAAACAGAGCGATGTTTAACTGCGATGACTCAGCAGGACTCAAATCCAGAGCCGAACACCCGCAGAGTTCAGGTGTTTGTTGGAGGTTCTTTCCTGCAGTAGCCATACTAGGCTGCATTGTCTTTTTGCAAAGTTACAGTACATGGGACCAGGTGCTGCTGTGTTGTCATGACAACAGTTTAGATACCTGGCTGCTCTTTTTTAACGAGAGCTTTACTCGTTAACCTGCTAGTGTCTGGAGGTAGTAGCTACAGAACATGTGCATCAAGGCACTTTTGGTGCGATATAAAAAAATTAGGGCTGTCACAATTAACGCGATAATAACATGTTAACGCAAATCCGTTTTGACGCAACTAATTTCTTTAATGCACTCAATCTTTTGGAGGTTGTAGCGAGCTCAGTTTTAAAGCTAGAGTGAAGATACTGTCATCATATGAAACTAGAAAACCTGAGGAAACCCATGTGCTCGTCACAAAGGAGGTTAAATAACAATCAAAACTTTGGCGAGGAAAAACGGTCATGGCCATTTTCAAAGGGGTCCCTTGACCTCTGACCTCAAGATATGTGAATGAAAATGGGTTCTATGGGTACCCACGAGTCTCCCCTTTACAGACATGCCCACTTTATGATAATCACGTGCAGTTTGGGGCAAGTCATAGTCAAGTCAGCAAACTGACACACTGACAGCTGTTGTTGCCTGTTGGGCTGCAGTTTGCCATGTTATGATTTGAGCATATATTTTTTATGCTAAATGCAGTACCTGTGAGGGTTTCTGGACAATATTTGTTATTGTTTTGTGTTGTTAATTGATTTCCAATAATAATTATATACATACATTTGCATAAAGCAGCATATTTGTCCACTCCCATGTTGATAAGAGTATTAAACACTTGACAAATCTCCCTTTAAGGTACATTTTGAACAGATTAAAAAACGTGCGATTAATTGTGATAAATCGTTACGCATTATGTTTCAGCAGACAGGATGGGCCAGATGATCAAGGCAGGACGTTTCTGCCTTGTTAGCATTGTGACCCGTACAGACATCTGCTAGCAAACTAACTTTACCTGCCTCGGAGCTTTCAAACCAATCTTTATTGACAACTGTCAACAGCCAGGACGGGACCATACAATATGAGCACATAAATTGTGAGCTTTGGCTTTACATCGCAAACAATCTGATCGCACAATAGTAGTAGCAGTAGTAGTAGTAGTAGTAGTAGTAGTAGTAGTGGGAATTACACAACAATATTTCTAAAATCGTACAGTGTATGCTCAGATTAAGATATGATTTTTCCCCTGTGATTCATTTCTGTCATTTTGTGTTTTTTCTCTGATCTAACAAGTCAACCTATGAAATAATGGTGCACCTTGCCATCTCATCATTAATAATTTAACTTTTTAAAACAACAGGCGCAGTGAGGAAATCACTAATGGGCCCTTTGTAATGAACCCTATCCAGCCCACAAGAACAGAGGGATCCAGACTTATTACTGCTGATGCAACTAATACCTCTCATAGGTAACCACTAAATAATATTGACTTAACCTGTCAATGAAGCAGTTTTTAAATTAAAATATAATGCACCTTTGGCTCCCTTATATTACATGTAGCGAGTTGCCACCGTAGCCCACGGGCTCTGAAAAGTTCTCAGTCTGTAAACACAAAGGTGATTAAGTTGATTCTACAATCGGGATTATTATTAATCAATCCAGCACTGTGGTTATGTGGGAGCCATGAAACAGACACAGCTTTTGCACCTCACCTGAACTGTGCTGCTGCTCCTGAGAGCTTCAGTGCTGACTCGGCACTTCACCAACTCCTAAAAGCTGAAGTTAGTTTGACAGAATAGGGGGCTGTTAAAGTGAGGCAGACATTAGTCCCGAGGTAGCGGAGCTCAATCAAACCCTGAAGGCCTCAGGCAGCAGTCAAACCTTCACTGTATCAGCAGAAAAGTCAGCGCCTCACAGCCAGTAAGTGAATGGTAAAGTTTAATCGTTACAAAATTAAGAAATATTTAAATTTTGTATTATGTCTCATTGATAAATGTGCGGTTTGCCAAATTGGAATCTGCTACAGGAATAAAGAGAGTCTAGCAAACATAAATATTAACATCATTATTAATTTAATCACAGGAAAAATACGTGTCAAGAAGACTGCCAGTTTCTACTTGTCTTTACACATAAATTTAATATTTACGTAGCACTGTGACCAGTTCGGTTGGATATATGTTGGATTGATTTACAGCATCAAAGATTGTCGCTTTTGCAATGTGAATTCAGATTTTTATTTTATTTTCTTTTTAGCATTAAGGGTGTCATTGGTGTGAGATGATGGTTACCAGTCATTTTTTGCTCATGATAGTTGTACTAATATGTAACATTTAGGGCTGCACAATTAATTGAATATTAATCACGATTTTGGCTTCCCACAATTAAAAGAACATGATCAGCTGCGATATTGACGTTTAAAATGCGCGTTTTGCTCGTAGAAAACGCTGCAGCATATCAAATCAAGCGCTTCCTAAACTAACATCCAGCCACCAGCCTGTGATCGAGATGTTTTAGCTTCACTTTTGGGTATAGATATTATCTATACAACTAATATGTTTATGAATAGATTGAGACCACAAAATTGTTTATCTAGCCTCTTAATGTTGCTAATTTTGCTCTCAAAGTGCACCAGATTGAAGTATTTCACTTTAAAATGTAGCTAACAAAAGGGTAATGTGCATATTCCTGTATTTTAAAAAATATATTGCAATGTTGTGCAGCCCTAATTTGTACATTAACAAGGATGTAGCACAGCATGGAGGTGAAAGCAGCGCTCGTGCAGCCCTAGTAACATTGAATTAGACAATAATTTGATGATGTTTAAAAGCGATCCGAGTAGCCCCTTAGATTGAGTTATTTTCCCGGTTTCTTTGTGGAGTTCCTTATTCATAATCGTGAGTGTTCTACAGACTGTAAAAGCCCCTTTGAAGCAAATTTGTGATTTGTGTTTTGGGCTACGTAAGTAAAATTTACTTGACTTGAATAAAGAGGGAAGACAACTCTCATTTTGAGGTCGCTAAATGAAGATGCAGGAAATAGGATCATTGACTCGTTGTCTCCAGGGATGACACCAGAAGTGGTAAAAATGTATGTGCTGTCTGGACGAGACACTTGGCTTGTTGGTGCTGTGCTGTGCTGTGGATGCTTAAAATAGCTTATGACAGTGAGCGGCCTTGTCCTGACTAAAGCTTTTAGTCAATTGCCAATTTTGTTTTTGCAAAACGATGCAAAAAAGTGAACTAGAGTAGACCCCACCAAGCTCAGTATTTTCTCATTATTTTTCAATAAATGCCTAGCATGGATTACATACAAAAATGAGCAAACAAGCTAAATCTACTTTGTCATGATATTGAAAGGCAGCTGACCCACCAAACTGTAGTTTTGAGGGTGTTTGACAAGACATTCAACAATAAACAATCAAACTGATTTCTTATTCAAATCCCATGAAAAGACGAACACCTTAAAACCTCTGTAGATTATTCTGAGTCAATCCCACACACATACCGTCCTGCTGCTTCACTCAGTAGTGCATCGCATGTATATTAATCCACAGCTGAAAATAGTCCCCAACAAATACTATTTACTCCTGTTTGAGAAACATTCACTAAAACACTACAGTGCCCAGATGTTTAAAGGGACAGTGTGTGAGATTTTGCGACATCTAATGCTGTGGTTGCAAATTGCAACTACCTGAGTACCCCTCCGCTCACTCCTCCCTTTCCGTGGTAACGCCGTTCACCTCGCTCAGAGGCCATCCTAACCATAATAACACTACATTAGGAACAACAGAAGTCAGATGGCGGCTGGCGGTAACGTGAGCTGCAGAGTGCAAAACCGTGACACAAGCATGTCGGAGAACTACGTCGGCCGTCAGATAACATAAAAACGCGAAAGGCTCTCTCTAGAGTCAGTGTTTGGTTTGTCCGTTCTGGACTACTGTAGAAACATGGCGGACTCTGTGAAGAGGACCCGCTCCCTATGTAGATATAAACGGCTCATTCTAAGCTAACGAAAACACAACAATTCTTAGTTTCAGGTGATTATACACTAATGAAAACATAGTTATGAATATTATATTCCATCTCTGCCAATCGATCCCCTGAAATGCTGCACACTGTACCTTTAAGGATATTATTTGGCCTGATTAAAATAAATAAATAAATAAATATAATGAAATCCAAGCAACCCGTCATTTTAACAAGGGTATCGTCACATTTGTATGTCTTGCATCCAACTACTACAGCTCCTATGTGTGGTCAAAACCTTTAACCTAATTTTAATCATTATTTATTAATTCTTTAACCTAACTTCACATGCGTTTCCCACTAACAGGTGACATTTTCAGTGTGACAAAGCTGTGTGATTTAAGGTGAAATGAAAACAGAAGACACCTTGAGATGTTCTTTCTTCAGCTCGTCTCCTCAAAGTACAGATAATCCCATTAAGCAGCACTCTAACGTGATTGGCTGAGAGAATCAGGTCGTCATTGCTGACACACGCACACACACTCAGAATTTCCCCTTTCTTCCTCATGCGGGTTACTCAATCAAATCATATTCAGTTCATCAAATTGACCTTGAGCTCCTCCTACAGTAAGTAAGTGTGTGTCCATGCATGTGATGGCGTGTCCAGATCCTATAAATAATGCATTCAAGCATCCAAGTCACGAGTAGAGAGAGAGAGAGAGAGAGAGAGAGAGAGAGAGAGAGAGAGAGAGAGAGAGAGACTGACAGAGAGGGGAAAAATATAAAAATATAAAAGTTTTCTTTTCAACATGTATAAATGTGTTGCACTGAAAGCAAAAAGGTGTTATTTTTACTTTTGGTTTCTGCTGAACAAATACTTCAATTAATTATCTTAAGTAATACTGTGTGTCAGGATGTTAAGACCTCGTCAAGACGACATGTCAGCAGCTTTACTGTGCTGCAGCAGCAGCAGCAGTGCTGAATCCCAACCTCTTATGGTGGAAACTGGTGTGAAACAGGGATGCAGCATTTGCTCCCACCCTGCTAGGCATTTTGATTACATATTATTTAACCATATTATTTTGCAAAGACCCTGCTACCTGGCCATTTCGGTCTCAACTGACTCAAATCCGCCGCCAGACTTTCCACCACATATGGAGCTGCAGTACGCAGATGATAATGATGTTTGTCCAGTCACAAGAACTGTAGTAATTTAATTCAAATCCTTTTAAAGCAGCAGTGGGTAGAAATGGAGCAAAATATGATTAAATAGAGTTATTTTTTATAAAACGGTCATTATATCCTGACAGTAATGCATGAGACAGGTAATCTGAAACAAATCATGTTCCTCTGTGTCCTCCGGTGCTCCTAACGGCATCTGCAAGATTTCACAGACCGGAGGAAACCAACCAATCAGAGCTGTTGAGGAAATACCAAGCACCGCCCACCGGCTGGAGCATTGAAACAAGCCGTTAGGATTTCTCTCCATTTGTGATGTCACAAATATACAATATATATATATATAGATCATTACACGGTTTAAACATAAACATTCTAAATGTTTCCCAGTTTATTTCCTGTTGTAGTGTATGTAAATAACATCAGCTGACAGGAAGTAAACATGGACCCAAGCTGTTGCCTAGCAACGCAATTCCATTACAATTCCGTTGAAATGCAATAAAACGGAGCGTTTCAGACAGAGGGTGAATACAGGTATATTCAGGCAGACAGTATGAGGAAAATAAAGGATTTTTGGACATTACAACATGTAAACATGTTCTAGTAGAAACACAAAATACAAGTATGAACCTGAAAATGAGCACGATATGGGACCTTTAAAAAAACAACAATATATTTCTCAAACTGTGGGTCAAGAGGGAGAGCTCTCATTTGTGAACTTTAAGTCCCAGTGCAAAATAAGGCTGTCTCACTTTGTCCTGCAAAGCTGCTCCACCTGAGGGAAATTTAAACTGACACAAAGCATAACCGCCACCAATTAGACAGCGCAACACTTTCACTGCCGTTTCTACCAATCTGCCACCCTGCCTCGGCTGTTTAATACGCTGTGTTGAGACAATGAAGGCCAAACCTAGATCTTTACACTCATCCGCTTTCCCACCACTCTTTGAATTCAGAGAGGGGGGGATTTGCCTTGAGAACCTGGAGTGGGAAAAAGAGTAGATAAGTACAGTTTATCTGATGCTGTCAAAAGTTCAAGCACCGGGAGAGTGAGCCTTAAGGTTAGTCTGATTTCCTTCTTCCCCCTGGAGACTTTGGATTTAACAAAGATTTAACAAAGAACTTTGAGAAGGAAAGGATTAGAGAGATGACACCTTTTAACACTGAAGACATGTCCAAGTATCGAGAAAAGAGGAACTGGAAGGAGATTGTTGCCACTAAAAAAAATGTCTTAAAAAGTTGAATTTGTCTCAACTTTGAAATAAACCACCGAAGAAGAACTTTGACACAAAGTTTTAGTCCTTGTGTTTGTCATAAAATCGACATTTTATTAAGTTTTTAAGCCACAATTCTACTCTACACTTTTAGATCCTGATTGTTTTACTTAAATGTTTTAACGAGGTAAAAATATTTTAGTCATCAGACGTCTGGAAGTTTTAAGTTGGCTGTTGATGTGGAGGGTCTGGACTGCTGCTAGCTTTGTTTTTGGCCCCTGTGGCTAGCCGGTCACTTAGCTTTTAGCACTTTTACAGACTTTATTGTGGATCTAAAGCTTTTAGCACATTTATGGACTTTTACAAGTGTGATTTCTGAGTGTCGACGATGCCATCTTACCGTTTCAATACTGATGGAAAGCATAAGTTGTATGGAAGCCGAGCTCCGAGGGACCCTCCTCTTTCTCCAACCGGCCCCGGCTCTCAGCGGACCAAACGCCGGTTGACTTTTCCGCTGATCGCACCACCTCGGCGGGGTTGGACAGCATCAAGGCTCCTCCAGGGGGTGTTGATCTTTCCCCAGATGGGTGACCCCATCCCCCTCTGTCCATGAAGACAACAGAGTAGAAGATGCACGGTCTTTGTTGTAATCACATACAGGTGCTCTGTGGGTCCTTCAGGTGTATTGGGCTCATTCAGTCTAGAGAGGGGCTCATTGCATTGAGTGGAATATGGTCCCAAAAAAAGTGCAAAATGCAAGTTTCCCTAAAAAATAATCCAACACACACTGTAGTGTTTGAACCAAATTAAAATGCCTTTATTTTACAAGGCAATAATTGTTTAAAATGACCAACATAGGTCTTCATCAGGGTCATTGTCAGCATTCAGCAGCAGCTTGCACACCTGTATTGTGTTACACTAATCAGTAGAGTGGGAGGGTGGTTCTCCATCAATGTGCAATCCTATTGGTCCAAAAACAAGGAAATGACATCATCAATAGAGAGGAGAAATAAGGGGGGAAGAGGAGATGAGAGGTAAACATAAATGATTAAAACAAAGATAAATATGTTATAATTTGACTACTAAGTCAAGGTGGACCTAATACTTTCTTATGTAGGTCTACACGTATTGACTACAAAATGACCTTACCCTTCAATTTCATTTCAAAGTGTATTAGAGGATAAACCCCTTGAGATGCACCATCTCGTTTTCAAGGTTGGTCCTCGGACACAAAACATGGAAGTTAACAAACATTTAAGCACATAAATAATAATTAATGATAAGAAATGAAACAAAAACATAAATTCAACAACAAAACAATCAACATATAGTAACATCAACACGGACATACACAAAGGCTCTCCCTCCATCCATCCCATCACAAACCATACCAACATAACGAACATTAAAATAATGATGAACATAATAATAATTATATATATTGAAATACAATTTTCTATTGTTCCTGAAGTGATATTTCATAAATATTACGATATATATAATGTAATAATACGATTTTATCCGTCTTTTTTTTTAACTTGCTCAAAGACTGTGAGAAGCGTGCTTTCTATCTCCGGTGTTATGTTGAAGTCTGTTCCCCGTCGAATACCGTTTACTTCTTGTTAAAATGACAGCGGTCGTCTTTTAACAGAGGCGTGCATCTTGCAAGAGAGACTGTGGTGACAAGTAGGAAAGTACAGTAGCGGTTTTAACAAAGTGTTTCCTAGCAAATCAACTCCACTCCCAGTCACTTAAAAATGTCAGACCGCACGCAACATTTTTTTCATATATCAAAGGCCAACCAAATCTGTTGATGATGATAATGATTTTGTTCTCCCTGCTGCCCAGAAAATCCAGTCAATAGCTTTTGGAGACGGGTCAAGAAAAGACAGGGCTGATTACTGTAAACTGCTAAGTCATCTAAGGTACACGTCTATACACCTATAAGTCAAATTCAGTGCAAATATACGTGTGAACTGGCTTTTGATTGGCGTGATGGAGAATTTCTCTACAAAGTGCCTCTTTGTCTTTGCTGATGTTGACTTATCTAATATAATGTGGATTATACTACAAAAAAACCCCAGCTGAAAGGAGGCTAAAGGCCAACCTGTCAGCTTTCCATTACAGGCTTTTATTAGCTTATATACTGAACGTTGTTCCAACAACTACTACAACCTTATGGAGTATGAAGAGACACTTTAATCAAAAAACATAGCTCGACACAGCTTATGTGATGCCTGAGAGCTTAATAGAATTATTCTGGTTTGAAAGGACATTGCTGTATCTCTAAAATGGCTCACAAAGCATGAGCCGGGATCATAGCTCAATATAACTCAGGGCTTTGTCTCTCAGGGTCCTACTTTCTCTCTTTTTTTTTTTTTTTTTTTTACATTTGAACAGAGACAATCTGAATGTGCTAATAAGATTTTGTGAAACCAGACCAAGTTTGTTTTTGGTTTGGTCGTTAGAAGAGCTACCGGAGGGCTTTTTTCTGGGCAGTGCATTGGGAAGGGAATCTTTTGACAATGAGGCTTAGCTGGTTGTGCTCCACTTACAGGATTCAATAGCAGTGTTTACACGGAGATAATCAGGTACCCAGATCAGAAACTGATCCTGAATCCTGTTTGCAGTACGTCAGATAAGCTCTCTACGCTGGCTCTGAGAGATCGAGGATATTCTTAGAATAAATTCTGACATTACTGAGGATATAGATGCATGTAAACTTTAAGTTTAGATTTTTTTTTGAGTATGCGTAAGTTATTTGTTTTGCTGACTAAATCATAAGTCAGAGACAAAGGGTGTATCTATGAATACCGTTTCTCAGCTGCAAACACTGACTCTTAATTGGTCCGATTTTAATCCCTGTTTGCAACTGACAGGAAATAAACTTGGATGCAAGCTGTTTCCTAGCAACGCAATTAAGATAAATCAGACTCTATACCGTGTGTATGTATGTATGGCGAGTGGTGATTAAAGTTCAGAGTAACACTTAAACTGGGATTCAAGCCACTATATCAGCACACATGAGAAGTAATTGCTCGACCGCACAATAACTCACGCATGAGAGCCTAAAATGGAACTAAGCAATTATTTATGTCCGCATGTGCATATAGAGACACTCACTGTATGTATGCTCTTTGGCTCCATTCATCCTTCGCTATGTTTCGCATACACACACTTGTTAGAGCACAAAGATAGTGTCGGGCAGATGTTGCCATGTCAGCTTCTCTGTGCTGTTCGTCGAATGCTGATGCAGCAATACCTCAGTTTACTTTACATTTATCTCTCAATTTCCGTCTCATCTGTCTCTTTCACTTAAATCCAAGTGGCTCATTAATGTGACTGATCTGTTGTTTCCATCTTTGGTGCTGCGGTCTGTACACTACAGTGGTACACTACTAAACAGCACTGATTGTGGATGTATTTGAAGTCTCTGTTGGTGGCCATCTTCTCTGTCTCTTCAGCCATTTTGGCTATCATGCTTTGGCTGTGTATTCAGTGGGCAACCAAAGCTGAAGTGCCTTAAACTTGCATTCTTTTTAATAGCCAGCAGGGAGCGACTCCTCTGGTTGTCTGATTGTATAGAAGTCTATGAGAAAATGAGCCTACTTCTCACTTGATTTATTACCTCAGTAAACATTGTAAACATGAGTTTATGGTCTCAATCGCTAGTTTCAAGTCTTCTTCAATACAGCATGATGTTCATTTAGTAAATTATGGTCCCATCTAGAGT